>JAYMFT010403789.1:0-18732 GCA_038088735.1 Panulirus argus | reverse complement strand
TATATAAAACTGAAAGTTGGTGGTGAGAGGTGGTAATACAGTCGTAGGATTGGGGTGAGGGCAAAGGTTCTGGGAGCTATGAAAAATGTGAGGAATGAGCGAACATTATCTCGGAGAGCAAAAATGTGTATGTTTAAAGGAGTAGTAGTTCCAACAATATTATATAGTTGCTAGGCATGGGCTATTGCTAGAGTTGTAGGGAGGAGAATGGATGTGTTGGAAGTGAATTGTTGAAGGAAATATGTGGTGTGAGATGGTTTGATCGAGTAAGTAATGTAAAGGTAAGAGAGATGTTTGGAGATTAAAAGAGTGTTGCTGAGAGAGTAGAAGAGGGTGTGTTGAAATTGTTTGGACATATGGAACGAATGAGTGAGGAAAGGTTGATAAAGAGGATATATGTTTCAGAGGTGGAGGGAACAGTTAGGTGGAAGGATGGAGTGAAAGGGATTTTGAGAGATCGGAGCCTGAACATGCAGGAGGGGTAAAGGTGTGAACAAAATAGAGAGAAATGGAGCCCTGTGGTATATCTGGGTCGACTCGCTGTCAATAGACTGAGCCAGTGCATGTGAAGCTTCTGGGTTAAATAATGGAAAGGTATATGGGACCTGGATGTGGATAGGGAGCTGTGGTTTCAGTGCATTACGCATGACAGCTAGAGACTTAGTGTGAGCGAATATGGCCTCTTTGTCTGTTTCCTGGCTCTACCTCGCCTATGCAGGGGGTGGCGACTCTATTTTTCTGTGGGGCGGGGTGGCATTAGGAATGTATGGAGGCGAGCAAGTATAAATATATACATGAGTATATGTGTATATGCCTGTGTATATATATGTATGTATACATGTATATGTTGACATGTATATGTATGTATTGTGCATATATGAGCATGTATGTATATATGTGTGTATGTGAGTGAATGGATCTTTCTTCGTCTGTTTCCTGGCGCTACCTCGCTAACACGGGAAACAGCGATCAAGTATAATAAATAAATAAATATATATATAAATGTGGATTACATATAATTAATATCAATGTATAAACATAGTGAATGGGGCCTGTAGATGCTGTGCATTTGTTTTGCCATTCCTGTCCTTTCTTTCACTTCTGTTATGTATATATCATATAGCCTTCATTCCTTCGTCCATTTGTTCCATATTCCTAAAGCTATATCCGTTGTTAGTTCTTTTTCACAACCACTCCTTATTTTGACATCATTTCTCACTTTATCCAAATCTCAGTTTAATGTAATCCATCTTTACAACTTGTGTTGTTTCTGTCTTTCAGGTACGTTAACACATAGTGAACCATAACAGCTAACAGTTTCAGTTGCTTTTTTAGGCTCATGTTTTACAACTGAGATGAAGTATGATAACATGAGAGCTAGTTATTGAAAGGAATATATTGTAATTAACTAAATGAATTTGTTGTTTTCTTACATAACATCGCTTGTAATCTTATTATTATTAGTAGTCCACACATCCTCTCCACTTATAAAGCAACATTGTTCATCTCCATTCTGATGCTGCATGCACTCCACCATGGTGTCAGTCACCAGTCTCCCATACAACTTCACAGGTATAATCAACTGACATATATCACAGTAATTCAAACATTCAACTTTGTCCCTCTTGCCTTTACATAATGGCACTATTCATACATTCACCAGTCCTATGAGAGCTTACTTGAGCCATACTTACTATGAAAATCGTGACTAACCAATCAGCAATCTGCCACGTCCTTTTTTGAAAAATTTATGTGTAATTCCATTCATTCTAGCTACTTTTCTACACTTCATATCACTCAACAGTCCTTCAAAATACTTACTCCATCTCCTCTTTACCTCTTTCTTCCTGTCACTATATCTCCATGTGCTCCCCCTTCTGATGCCCCCATTTGTTTTCTTATTATATCCTACACTGTTCACTTCCTTCCAAAAAAATTTTTTTTTCCCTGGAGTTTGCTTATAGACTGTCATCCTAACTCTCATTTGTAGTATTTTTCAGCCCCTGCACCATTCATTTTACCTTCTGCTGCCATCTTTTGTGTATCTTTCATTTATTCACACCTCTTTCTTACAGCTAACGCTCAAACAACTCTCAGCTCTCTTTCACAAACAGCTTTAGTTTCTCATCCCTCCACTAAATACCCTTTCATAGATGCCCACATCCTACCATCTGCATGTTATATACTTCACCTGCACATGTAAGCAGTGTTTTTCCTAAATACCTTCCATTTCCTATCCACTGCCCTGGTTTCCTTTTCTTTCACCAGGTGCCATTCCTCACCCAGTTTCTCACAGTGTCTCCATGCACAATCCCCTTTTTTAAGCCCACCCACTTGATGACCTTCATCCCACTCATTTGATTTTCTCTTTACATAGAGCCACAGAAAAATTTCATACTAGCCTCCACCATGGGCTGCTAAGTTGCTTAAGGTGAGTGGATCAGGGACATCATCTTGGTATTGATCTTAGATTGGCCAAAGACAGGCCCAAAATGAGCATGCCACCACAAAGATGGATGAGTTGTTGGTAAGGGTGACAAAGATTAGCACTTGCTCACTGGAAATACTTAGGACTGGAGGGTCCTCACCCTGATATTCTTAGAGGTATCCTAGGGGATTTTTTGTGCTCGTAGAATGCTGCCTCAGAGAAAAAAGGTATTTTATCTTTCAAACATATGTTTTTCCTTGAATCAGAGGCTGCATTAGTTATTTTGTAGCAGATGCTGGTGGATGCAGGTAAAAAACTTGTGAAAACACTATGCCATTGGTGCAAAAGAAGAAAAATATTCATTTTTATTTTTCAAGGTTTGGTACACCATTGGTAGTGAAGTGACAAAGCCTCCTCCAGATGAAGTGACAAGAGGATCAGATGCATACATCCCCTCTCAGCCTTTCCTTACTGCTTTGGTTCACATATTCCCACATCTTTTCCAACACATTAAGTCACGGTAAGTACGATGTCTTTTTTCCTGTATTCATGGGATATAAGACATAAATGTGAAAAGGATTTTATGAGGATGCTTTGGTGGCTGTAGCATAAATGATGAATAGGAAGACCATCCATATAAGGATTAGGCATTATGATGATAACTCCTCCTTTCTTTGTACAACAAAGCTGTGGAATTTTCTTCTTATTCAAGAGTAGGGTCGACAAACCCCTTTGGAGCTCATATTATATGTGTTTTGAGAGCAGTTAAGTGAGAGTGTCAGCAGTTTGATGCATAAGATCAGGTATTAGTGATGGGTGATTTAAAGGCAAAGGTAAGTAATGTGGCATTTGAGGATATCATTGGTGCACATGGAGTATTCAGTGTTACGAATGGAAATGATGAAGAGCTTGTGGAGTTGTGTGCAGAAAAAAAGACCCATCCACTCTCATACTCATATATACACGAATATGCACATACATGTACTTGTACATGTATTTATCTATCTGTCTATATCTCTGATGCCTGTTCCAACTGGAACTCCCTCAAAGGGGTGGCCACACAACAGAGTCTCCAAAGCTAAAGAACTCCAGAGCCACTTCTTAGCCTTTAGTGCCTCATTCTTAACAGGCCACTGGCAGAAGGCTAGTTTAGTACAGTGTTTGCAAAGAGGCAGGGATCCACAACTTGAATGAAACTTTTCATCTTGTTGCCTTTCATTTTTTAGATCCCATATGATTTATATACGTGTTTCAAGAAGAATCCTCTCCAGACTTCCCAATCTTGCAGTATCTTTCCCACTCTTATCTCTCACTTTTATATGGGAAAAAGTCAACTTTATATGATATAGTGTTTGAATTATCAGGAGTTTAGTTGGTTTATACATAAAGCTAAGAGCTAACAGTCTTTATGTTTTGTGTCTCAGTTATGAGTTTAAGCCACCAGTTTCTATTATTTCAGTTTTGTTGTTAGTGACTTCAGCCGTTTAGCATCAGTTTTGTCAGGCTGCGTATCAGTTCCAGTACATGGAGACTCATCGCCCTTCATCCTACCCCCATTCACTGAAGTTGTGGTTACACCCCTGCAAGAGGGCATTTTACAAGCCCTGACAGGGGTAGAGAAGGAGGTATGTATTGAGTAGGTTGTGATTAGATTTAAAAGAAACTATCTTACTCTCTTATTTATCATTGCAATAGAAAACTGATCATCTTTGCATTTGTCTCAAGTTGAGAGTATAATTAGAAATTAGAGGCACATTACTAGCTCTGTTGAATATTGAAGAACCATACATGATGGATTTTTGTCACGCTTTCAGTATATAAAGGTGAAACCTTGATAATTTTCTCATATCAAGATAGGTGAAATATAAAAGCAGTAGAGAATTGTAACTTATGGAGTGTAGTTGGAAGTGGGAAAGTAGAAAAAGAATGAAAAGTAACAAGTATGTGGTGTGAATGAATTATCAAAAAGTTGCATGAATAAGAACCTCTCAAGATCATACGGCCTTATAGTATGCATGGTTGATGATTGAATGGTGTTGATATATGGTAATAATGCTTGTGGTTATGTCAGGATTGAAAATTCATCTTCGACAAGGTTATGTCATCAGTAAACAGTCTCACTGAAGAACTTTTCACACCAAGGGAGTTCATCATTACATTGCTGCTAATGGTATCACAACCTTGAAGCTGCAGGAACCCCTTGAGAAGGAGTCTTTGGGTTATCAAATGATAAGTTGAAGGGAGGAGGAGAAGAGGTAGACTGCAAAAAGGACTGACTTGTGGTGGGTAAACTGTTTTAAACTGGAGACACAGAACTTCTGGTTATGCCAACAGTATAATTTTAGTTCATGTGCTGTGGGGATATTGTATATTTTAGGGAGGAAGTGTGAATTAATGTTAATCTTAACTGTCAGATCAGCATGATTATAATGTGGACAACCCCTCCATTGTAGTAGTATGGAAGTCCATGTTCACTTTTAACTCTTCGGCCATTATTGAAGGTGTATGAATAAAGTGAGGGGCTTTATGCACTTCATCCATCCAATGTAAATGGGTGTACATAAGATATACAGATGAATTGGCCCCAGTAAGGAATGACAATTGATGGAGGTAACCTCAAAAACTCGCCCTTTTGATGCCACTCTACAGTCATACGGTACCTGAATTGAAAGCTCCATAGATGTCAAAATCAGTTGAAATAGGAAATAGATTTGGACCAAAGTTTATTTAAACCATAAAGTGGATTACATTAATTTATATTCTCTCATGAAACAAAAGCCAATAGCGATCGATTTTCTAGCTTTTCATGCCTTTGTTTGAATATACCATTAATAGCCTATAGAAGTCTTCCATTGCTAAGAAGGTGCAGGAAAGAATTTTGCCGACCTCATTGTTCCTGCAACCAATGTTATTAGTGAATGGCTGGCTACATGAAGATCATGCATGTATGGTGAACCTCCAGAAAATAAGAAGGTTTTTGGATGACATGATTTATTAGGAGGTGCACTTTGGATATGTAACAATTGTTGAGGAAAGTGAAGGTGGTTATCAAGAGAAGTGTGAAAAAAGAAGTGACAGAGTGATTTAGTAGTGATTTACATAGATGGAGAGGGAGGCATTACTGAACTTGCTCATGAGGAAGAAACCTTGTTATCTGTATGTAATCATGGGGTAATGGAGGACTTTGGTATAGGTAACATGTAAAGACCTAGAGTATTTCCAATATTCTCCCCATACATGCTAGTCACTTGATCTCTTCATTTCTCTGCAGTGCAAAAGGTGTAACATTGTTTCCTATATTCATGCTGTTTACCAATAATGCTGTGCCTGCTTATGAAATGAGTATGTATGAAGTAAGAGCAGAGTTTTCATAGTAAAGAAACAGATGTTTCCATATCCTCCACTCACTTGGCAGCCAGTCTTCCTCATACTGAAAGTTGTAATAATTCTAAGCATGATATACCATCAGCACTGTTTCTGTGTATGAAATGAATTCAGTAAGACAGACTCGGTTGAAAGAAAGAAATGACACCACCACATCTTCTTCAGTTATCTGGAGCTGTTAGATACATCATTCATGTCCCCTCCAAGTACTCTATTAGCAAGGTAATAGGCTATCACTAAAGTGATAACTTTCTGTGATTTTTTTCTGTCATTGTGAATGCTAATCTCTCAGTTTATGAGTTTTTTTTTTTTTTTTTTTTTTTTTTTTTTTTTTTTTTTTACAATCGAATTTCTGGACCTTGCTTGCTCTTTAAGGTCTAGATTATTAAGAAGTTACACCAATCAAATAGAGAGAGAAAACTTAAGGCGAACAGATGTATAGGAAGTATTAAAAAGGTAAATTTGAAGTAAATGAGTTAGAAAAGCAATAACTAAGATATGGAAGCAAGTCAGTTATTTTACAGTTATAAAAGGAAAAATATGTGGTCAAAAAAGTGCTTCAAACAACAATTATTCAAGTTATAAAAGAAGGGACAATATTGATTGTATAACTACAGTAACCAGGAAATAGGGAGACACTTTTTGTGAGAAGACATAAAAAAGAGCTTATTGTAACCGTTAACCAAAGATATAAATACACGAAGCATGATTGATCGAATGATCCAGCAATATAGTTGATTGCAAGTAGAAATGAAAACTCTTTCATGCAAGTTTGGGGGAAATTTTCCATAAGTTACCTTAAAGAAATTGAAGATTTCATGATCATGTTCGTAGCAAATTTTCAAGAAGATAATGAGGTCATAAGGGAATTAAGGAATGATGAGAATTGCATCAGCTCTCAAGGGAACCTAGACAAACTCCAAAATTGGTTTATGTGTGTTTAATGATATTTCAACTCAAGTGGATGCAAAGCAGTGTTGGGACAGAGTGAAAAAAGGCCTTGAAAGATGTATTATCTAGCAGAAAATACTGAGAGGTCAGTATTGTAGCTAGCCTGTCACCATTGTGGGAGAATTGTAAAGGCACCAAACTGTCTGCTGATACAAATTTGAATTTCATTTAAGTACATTGATAAGGAAATATTCAGCAAACTTCCCAGTGTGCATCAGGCCAAAACTAGTATATTTTTCCTAAATTTGGTCTTTGCACTTAGCTAAACACAAAGAACTAACAGAAAAAGTCCAGAGGAGGGCAGCAAACAAGTATAAGAATCAAGATAGTTGATTTATAGTGAAAGGTACAAGGCCATGAATTTGTTCATCATGGAAGACAGAAAAGTAAGAAGGTTCATGACCACAACTTTAATGTTTCTTCTCATGTTTATGGTGACAACAGTGAACCATTCTTCAAGAGATGCAAAGATTAAACAACTGAAGGCCATACCAAGTAAGCAAGAGATTTGTTAGAAAAATATGTAAAGAAGCAGTTATATAGTATCACAGTAATGGATGAATAAGCTAAGTGATAAAATTATGAATGATAATAGCATACAGAAGTTGAAAAAAAATTGTATGATGGTTGAGTAAATTCAAGAGATAGGGCTCCACAAATTTAGAATTCCTTCTCCATAGTGTACAAATATGTAATTACAATGAAGTAATGGGACCAATAAGGTGCTGCAATCAAGAAAACAAAGAGAGAACTGAGCAGTGTTTCTCAAATTTTGGGTTGTAATCTCCAGGAGGTTATGAGGGGTATTCCAGGAGGATCTTGAACTATCAGCACTGAGCTGACACAATTATTTTGCCCTAAAGGAAGATGAGACCCCAAGTAAAAAATAAAAAGAATTAGAAACGGTTTCATATTCTTTTTTTCCTAATTCCTAGTAGTTATCTGTAAGTAGTTCCATGTGAAGGTTGGTCTACAGCAGGGGTGTGAGAAGTCGTGATGGTTGTTTGATTTGTTTATCGATGGGTTGATGAGGGAGGTAATCGTGAGGGCCATGGAGAGAGGGACAAGTGTGCAGCAGTGGGTAAGGGGGCCTGGGGTATGAGTCAGTTGTTGTTCTGGGGCAGTTGTTCATAGATAAATAGATTATATGATAAATTGTACTTTTTTGTACTTTCACTACATAATTCTCTTCAGTTCTTCTCTGATTCATTGATTAATAATCATATATACATTCATAAAAATATAGGAAAAAATAGATGAAGTAAATGCAAGTCTTTCCTGGAATTAGCAGTCATTTGCGGTACCCACACTGCTGGCCATGCAGCTTTGACTTTTGTGCTTATTCTTAAGGTATTGGAGGTAATTTATTTATGCAGTAAATTGGAAAATCAAATTATAAGCGTACAAAATATCACATCAGCTTACAGTACAGAGTAGCAAACAGCAGAAACATCTAACCCGATAGGCTTGATATAAGTCAAAGAACTGACAGCTGAAGAATGTTCAAAACAGTACTAAAAGAGGCTTCACAACCATAGGTTTGGAAAACCATAAATTAAATGCTCTGCAATATGAATACAAAATTCCAGGAGGGAGGAGGCAGCCTTAACTCCAAAAAGCATGGAATCTCAACTGGCAGTAGTACGTGTTCATAATATGTCATAAGAAACCATTAATATTGATTACTTTCATTTAGATAAGGGTAGAAGATAGTGTGAGAGACCCAATCTAAATAAAAAAGTATCTCTTTTTTGCATAATTTACTTCTGTTTTTATGGTAATCTTATGGTAACAGGCAGGTGACAAATTCATCCACATTTTTTATGTGTTGTAGCCATAATTATAAGGCATTTTATGGTGAGACATGACTTTCTAAGAAAATTTTTTCTTTTTGTTTTAAGGTGACAGAAGGCAGTGGAGCATCACGAGGAATGGTTCCCCAGCTGTTTACACTCCTTTTACAGTTCTCATCATATAGTTGTCAAGCTCCGAGTTATGGCAATGTCCTCACCAGACCTCACACAACTAAGGGATCAGTTAGTAGTCATTTTTACTCCTGTGTTGTTATAGATAGAATAGTGATATCTCAGCAGACTATTTACTTCCAGCACAATGTATGTTGCTATTTCCTGTTTGTTTTCTATGCCAAAAAGTGAGTCAAGGAGACATACTCACAGCATCACCACATGTGGACGGTAGCCCCCTCATATTAGATCTGCTGATCAGTGACGAGGTTATCAGTGGGAGAGACAGATAACAGATGTAAATGGCCTTTGTTGAGGTTATTATGGGAGAGCAAGGTAGAGAAAAATCCTCGTATAACTAAGTTGAGTGTCTGAGTTGGGTAAACTATTGTATTTAGTGAAGGTATTGGGTGTTACATATAGAATACAGTTCTTCTGTTATAGAATATGGATGTGTAAAGCAAACGTTGTCACTTGAAATGCGACACTAAAGAATGCCTACCGAACAGTTTAGATAATTTCTTGTTTTTTTTACTCCAGTTGATTTCATCTGTTGTTGAATAGTCATAGTTGATTCCTTTCACTTGTGACAAACTCTGTTCAACTCAGAGCTTTCATTTGTAGTAGAAATTAGTTTATTAGCTATATAGTTTTGCACTTCAAATTTTTTATACCTGTCCCTCAAAGTTTTTTGTGCTAGACAGATAATCCGTCTGTATTATTACTTTACAGAATGATTGGGTGACAATGAACTTTGTGCCCTTTGCTGAGAGATCATTGTCTATGGTGGTGTCCCTGTATCAAAAAACTTCCAACTGGAAAGAAGTTATAGAAGCACAAGTCTTAAAGAATATTATTCAGGTGAGGCAGTAAGTCAGTTTGAGGTAGGGAATTGCAAACAATAGATTGGTGATGAGGGAAGGAGAGATCATTAGAAACTGTGTATTCCAAGTTTTTCTAATGATATATCAGTACTCTGTTAACTGTAATGGTGTGAAAGTTTCTCATGAAACTTTGTGTAGTTATTTAGTTTTGAAACTCCGAAGACCCTTTTTATAGGGCTCTTGCAGTTTTGATGCCATGCTGCACATAAGAGCAGGGTAATATGACCTCCTTTGGGACAGGAAGGTCCTCACTGATGCTATATTCTGTTTCATCTACTGACAGTGGACCTCCTTTGGGACAGGAAGGTCCTCACTGATGCTATATTCTGTTTCATCTACTGACAATGATACAGCTTCATCACTTGTGATATTGTCACTTGCAGGATAAGTTTATTAACACCTCCGGTATAGTTAGTTATGCAACACCAGGGCCCCTATTAGAAGGCTTCTTGAGCTTCAGGGCCACATTCCATGTGGGAATAGGATATGTTAAGCTCATATGAGACAGGAAAGTCCTCAACAAGACTCCACACTTTCAGTCCACAGACAAGAATAATCTTATCAAAGGTGATGAATCACGTTTAGTGGTAAAGCTTGGAGGTGAAGTTGGAGAACACCCGTCATGTCACATGACAGCTCGAGAATGGAGGTGAGTGGATGTGGCCTTTCTTCGTGTGTTCCTGGCACTACCTCGCTAATGTGGGAAACAGTGTTCAAGTATGAAAAATATATATATGTGTGTCTGTGTGTGTGTTTTCATACTTATTCACCGTTCTCTCATTAGCAAGGTAACACTAGGAACAAATTAAGAAAAACTTCATTCGCTCATATTCATTATTTAGCTGTCATGTATACTGCACCGAAATCACAGCCCCCTGTCCACAGCCAGGCCATGCATACCCCTCTGTGGTTTCCCCTGGCTGCTTCATAAGCCCTGGTTCATTCCACTGACTGCACATTTCTTCCTGTATACCACATTACTCTAATTCACTCTCTGTTGTGCAGTCTTGTCTCCCTCTTGCATATTCAGGCCATGAGCACTCAAAGTCTTTTTCACTCCATTCATCCATCTCTAATTTGGTCTCTCCCTTCTCCTTGTCCCCTCCACTTCTGATATATATATCCACTTTGTCAACCTCTCCTTATTCTCTCCCATTGCTGAAACCATTTCATCACACCCTCTTCAGCTCTTTCAACCACACTTGTTATAATCACATATCTCTCTTACCCTTTTATTACTTATTCAGTCAGTTACCTCACATCACATATGGTCCTGAAACATTTCATTACCAGCACATCCACACTCCTTTGCTTATATTCATCCATAGCCCATGTCTTGCATCCTCATAAAACCATTAGGACTATTGTACCTTGAAACATACCCATTTTTGCCCACCCAGATAACAGCCTCTCTTTCTACATATTCCTCAATGAACATGGAACCATCTCCCATCCTTTACCCACCATATGATTCACTTTGCTTCCTTGGTTCCTCAAATAACCTGTCCCTCTGTCCAGCAAACCTAATACCTTGCTTTTATTCCCATGTGCTTTTGATTTCTTCCTGTCACACACATTCCCAAACTCAGACACAAACTTTTAACAGTTTCTCTCTCAAATCTGCCACTATTGCTGTATCATCAGCAAACAACAACTGACTCACTTCCTAGGCCCCCCTCACCCCCAAGAGACTGCATACTTGCCCCTCTGTCTAATACCTTTGCATTTGCCTCCCAAAACACTCATCCTTAAACCAATTAAACAGCTATTGTGACACCCCTGCCACAGGCCCAACTTCACTTGGAACCACTCGCCCTTTTTTCTACGTACTTGCACACATGCCTTTCTCTCTTGACAAAAACTTTTCACTGCTTCTTGAAGCTTGCCTCCCACACCGTAGATTCATAAGACCTTCCACATGCCATTTCAATCAACCCTATCATATGATTTTTCTAGATCCACATATGCCACATAAAAATCCTTTTTTTTCCCAGTCTGTTTCTCCCACACATTCTTTAAAGCAAATTCCTGATCCACACATCCTCTACCACTCTTGAAACTACATTGATCCTCCCCCATTTGATGCTCTGTGCATGCTTTCAACCTCTCAGTCACCACTCTTCCATACATCTAACCAGGTATACTCAGAAAACATATACCTCATTGTTTGAACACTCACCTTTGCTTCTTATGCCTTTATGCAGTGACACAGTACTTGAATTCTTCCAATCCTTAGGAACTTCACCATATCCTAACTAACTAATCAACATCACTGTCATTCCCTTTCTTAAGAAATTCAAGTGTATACCATCCACTCAAGCCACCTTGCCACATTTCATCTTTATACATGGCTTTCACCACCTCTTCTTTCCTCACCAAACCACTTTCCAAGACTGTCACTTCACACACCTGCCCGACCCAAACACCTTACATCTGACACACTGTTATCAGACACATTCAACAATCCTTTTCATCTCTCCACATCCACGTGATCTCATCACTATTTCTTACCACTTTCCCATTTGCCCCTTCACCAGTGTTCCCATTCGTTCTTTTGTTTTTCCCACATTATTAACCTCCTTCCACAACATCTTATTCTCGCTAAAGTTTAGTGACACACACCCCATCTCTCATTTGCCACTTTTTCATATATGTCACCCAGTGATTCGCACTTCTTTTGCCATTCTATACTCATTCTGTCTAGGTATTTTTTCACACATGTCTCTTACAAGCTCACTTTCACCAACCTCTTTTGATTCATATCATTTCCTCGTTTCTGAAGACCTTTATAAATCTTCATCCTTACCTCCACCAGGTAACGATCAGACATTCCTACAGCTACCTCTTTCAGCAAATTCACATCCAAGTCAGTATGTAATCCAGTAATGCCCTTATACAAACTCTCCTACTTTCCCATATATACTTATAATTTTCTCTCTTTTTAAACCAGGTATTCCCAGTCACCAATCCTTTTCAGCACACACCTGCTGACACACTCATTCAGCTTCTTCCAAAACATTTGCCCCTCATCATCTTTCTTATCGTGGCCAGGTGCATAAGCACTAATAATCTGCTATAGGGATATGGTAAGTATTCCAGAGGGTATAGGATTGTGAGAATTAATGTAAGAATTACAGAAGGTATGGTGTATAATTGGTTATTAATAATATAGATTTGTGATGATTTTGAAAATTGAGTTAATGAGCTTCTGGCTTGTTGTCCAGAAGTTTGCATTTAGACAAGTAATGAAATAAGGAATGCTAAAGAAAAAGAATAAGACTGTATGCAACATGTATGGAATAGAAAGGGTTTATGATGAAGTTTATTGGAAAGGACTTGAGTCAGATTTGATTTTCATTGGTGTCTGTGAAATATGTTTGAATGCTGTTTAGAGCCTCTATGATGGAATGGTTACTAGTTTGAGAGTATTAGGTCAAAGTGAGTGGTTTGAAATGATTCAGAGAGTGTCAAGGGTGTGTGATGTTAATTTCATTCTCTCATATTTTTTGCTTGTTGCATATTGCATTACAAGAGAAAGTAGAACAAAGGTGAAACAAAGTGGGTGCTTGCTCAGTTACTGCATGGCTGTGATCCTCTTCTCTAACCTGAACTAGAGTAGGACTTCGGTAGATGGTAAATTGTTTTAATGTTGTGTCAGGGAGGACACATGATTTTTATTTTTTTATGAGGTGAGCAAATCTTGTTTGAATTGATTATGGGTGAAGAAGAAGTTGTTTACAGGTTTAGGGATGAGGGAGTGATGATTAACAATGATGTTAGTGAGGCAGATGAAGTTTAGAGGTACAGTGAATAATGTGGTGAATAGGAAGAACTTAATTATAGGTACCACAAACCAACCAGATAGAATAATACATTGGATCTGATTAGAATAATACATTAGATTTGATTTTCATAGATAAGGTAATCTTGATATCTTCCATCACCACGTAGGTGAAATTAGTGAATATAATTTTTTGAAATGAATTTATACAGTAATAAGAAATATACTTTGAACTAACTGTAATACAATAGTAATCAGTTTTGGTTGGCAAAAAAACAAAAAAATATCGAAAATTTGACTAGAGAAAGCAGTCATTGGAATGAGATTGGCACTCTTTTAATGGGATACAGAAACAAGTTGTTGTATACCTCCCTAAAAAGTCAAAGCTCACAAAGCAAAGGAAAACAGACCTGTTGAAAGAGGTGGAAGAGATTAACTTTAGGTTCAAAATATTTTATATAACAAGATAAAGCAGAGCAAAGAGTTGTTAGTGAGACAAAAGAAGAAATTCTCTTATATGTGTATAGAATGCAAGTATCACTAAGAACAGAATGAGGCATATTCATGAACATTAGTATGAAAATAAGCAAATTACTAAATAAGAAGTGTTCTTTATCCAGTAATAATCTTAAAGATGAACAACCCAAATGATTTCTTCTGAAGCAGTGATCCCTCCTCATTACACATGGCTGAATTTTTTCACCATTCCATTGGACTTGAACAGGGCATTGACAAAATACCCACGAATTTTGCTTCGGGAGCAGACTCTTGATTCTCAGTCTCTTTTGAAAAATGTTAAATTTGTTAGTACAGGATATTAAGAGCCTTTGGAGAGGGAGCTAGGATTATTATGTAGTATAAAAAAGTTTAAAACTGATTTGAATAGCCCCACTCCTCAGTGGAAGAGGCACAGTAGTTCAGAAAAGTATTGGCCTATGACACTAATCTTACTTATCTGTAAAGATTTTGAGAGTCCAAAAACATAAATTGAATGACTTGATAGTCAAAAAATTTTCATGGCATAGAGCAAAATAGTTTTGAAGATGGGAAGATCATGTTTTTTTCATCTGCACAATCACTGTTATATAGTAACTGTAGTGGCAGTGGATAACAAATGAAATGCTTATGTAGTGTACACAGAATTTAGACAAATTAAGACAAAAAATTTGAATGATAACTGATAATAGGGGAGGATAGATATACAACTTGTTAATAAGATATCATGTACCAGATGGATCTGGTACCTTCACGGTGAAAAAAGTTTGTAAGAGGACTGTACTTACAATGTCTGCAAAAAATCTTGTACATCTCCCCAAACATTTTCAAAGACAATGTCACACTTTATGTTATTACTTTTTCACTCTCCTTCAGCTTTGATTACCATCTGCATGCATCTGGTCATAGAACTGACATGGTTACTGACATATTCTGTGTCCAGATTTTAGTTCCTTGGGATCTTGATCATCTGAATGAGACAAGGCACTGATGAGATTTGCAGAAGCATCTACCAAACCATGTGTTCCGAGTGCCCAGTTTCTCACATGCATCCAACATTTTCTTGTTTCCAAGTGAAAATTGGGCTTTTTCCTCCCTAGAAAGGTAAGCCAGCTAACTTGAAGTAAAGTGGAAGAAATAGTGCCCAGAAGTAAAATTCCCAAAATGAATTGGCAGCTTGGAAGAGTAAAAAAGAATTGTTGTTTTCTCAAAATAGCTTGGGGCATGCTAAGGCAGGTGCTGGAGCTCACACCATGAGAAAAACTAGTCTTGACAACCAGATGTATGATGATATCACCCTGAAAGCATCACATGCTTGTGCCCACAATGAACCATAGCTATGTAACGCCTTTGAAAATATTGGGAGGAAGGCTTTTTGTGGATACTGTATTTTACTGTTATTTCTCAGGTTCATATTTGACATAGATTTAAACACAAACCAGGTCTTTGTATCATAATTTAAAGATGATACTAAAGTGATTATGAAAATTTCATCTGTACAAGACTCTGCAAGAGGAGAAACACATATTAATCAGGTCTTCATATGGGCGGCTACTGCAAAATTTGTGCTGTTTGATAGATACAATTTTCAGCTTCTTAGGCGTGGGAAAAGTAAATATTAAACTTTTACAGAATACCTAATGTCAACAAACATCATCACATAGCAAATAGAAAAGAAAAGTAAAATAAGCACGTTTGATGACCTCACCTTAACGAACACGTAGAGCAGTGTTACCTCCTCAGAGAAGTTGGCAGATTGGATTTTGCAAACATTCAAGATGAGAGAGGCAAAACTGATGATGTCACATAACTCTTACACTCTTCAGAGAAGAAGAGCATGTGTAGTGACATCTACCTTAAAGATAGGCAAGTTTTCTAAGTCAGAAAATGTGCAAAGATCATTCACAGCCTGCACTAATTTGCTTAGAAAGCAGAGCTAGTGGGGATGAATGAAAGCACTAAGTCTCTTTTCTTTGGAGAACAGATAGTGAAATATGATTTATTAATTGAAAGTTCTGAAAGCTGTGGTTCATAATTTATGCTCAATGATTATTTCCTACTATCATGATGGTAATGGAAAGACTTTGTAAGATATTACCATTAAGATCAAAATGTTGTATCATACTATGATATTAGGACATAGCATCTGTAGTGGACATAGCATGTGTATTAATCATTATCTGTCTGTCTCTCTCTCTTTCTGTGTGTCTATCTATCTGTCTGTCTATTTATCTATATTTCTATCTATCTATCTATCTATCTTTCTTTCCTTTCTTTCTTTCTTTCTTGCTTTCTTTCTATGTATCTATCTATCTATCTGTCAAAACTCTAGAAGTTGAAAACAATATCTTGTAGATGGTTTATGGTTGAAAAGCAGATTTTGTAGGTAGCTGATGGTTAAAAACCAGATTTATAGGTAATTCATGTACTATAATGCATGTAGCAAATATATATGTCAGAATCTATCTATCTTTCTATCTATCCATGTAAACAAAACTCTTAGGGTGCCCCCTTGGATTTCGAGTTTCCCCCTCAGGCATCAATCTGCCTCGTCAGGTCTCAGGCTACCCATGTGGGTCCTAGGCTCCCTTTAGGTACCCCAACCCCTCTCCATATGACGGCAGATAGGTGGCTAATAATTACAATACGAGTAAACAGTGTTTACACTTAAGGCAAGAAACTGTTCAGTTCACAACCAGCATATAATAAAAACATCATGGCCTGCTTGAGTACAAATTAAAAAACTAACTAGACAGATTTCTACAGTGTCTAACTTAAAAAAACAAACTGGACAAATTTCTTCAAAGTGTCCAGCCTAGCATGTTTTGAAGGTAGGTAGGCATATAGGTTATGGCCTCAAACGACCTAACTGATCTTGAGAGCAATAATACTTGTTGGTCTCAGACTGGGATATCAAGATACGTGAGCCTTCAAAATGAATTAGGTATGCATAATGTAACTTTGCATGAAATACTTGTTCAAACTGCTCTGAATTGTTGTAGAACTTTAATTTTCCTTGGACAAGATTTTTTTTGTAAAGTAGATATTGTAGAGAATGTTAACCTGCGTAGTGATAATGAAATGTAGTTAAGGATGTAGTAAGAATGAAAATGTGAAAAAGATGAGCGAAGCAGTTGTTAGAAGGTGCAAGAATGGAAACACATAAAAGCTATGGCCATCAAGGTCATGTGGCAGATATTAGGTTGGTAAGGAAGACCTTTGGTGTTATGGACAGAATGTGACATGAGAAGATAGACTGCAGAAGAGGTTGACAAATGGAATTAAAGATAGACTGCAAAAGAGGTTGACAAATGGAATTAGTGAACTGTCAAGAGATAGAAGTTTCATTTGCCAAATCACCCTAGTATGCATAGTAAATGATTAAGTAGTACTAAAGTGGTATGCAGGCTAAATAAGTAAAAATGGCTGTATGTAGATTTTTTAAGTTTTTGTCCAGAATTAAGAGATTAATAAAGGAGTTTAGAGGTAGTATGTACTTAATATACCCTATGTATTTGGAAATGGAGGTAAAGATAAGTGTTAGATAATAGATAGATAGAGATGTTGATAAAGTACCACAAATTCTAGGCCACTATAACACCGCTACGTTTGAAGTACCGATGTCCAGCGCAAACAACCTGGAAGCTTGTCATCACAACACTTCTGACAGTGCTACAAGAGGGTCTTCAATTAGCCCGAGAATACCCTGTTCATTTTAGAGAAATGTGGCCTGTTTTAGGCACATCTCTAGACAGTTTTCTCTTCTCTAATAGGTATGTTTTACCTTATCTGTCATATTTAGAAAAATTCTGCAATGAATTATGTAATATTGGCTTTATTCATAACAAAAGCACTAGACTTTTTCCATATCTTATTGAATTGTATAAAGAACAAGTGTTTTCTAACATTTTGTTTAGTTGTATTAAAAACATGATTACTTCATAAGTAACCTGTTCAGTTTTATCAGGAACAAATCATGTAAAATCAATTTGTATCAGAGTCTTTCCTTGCAGAATAGATTTCTGTTGCCCAAAACATAAAGGCTGGAATGGATTTTGATGCTAAAGTTCATATGTGCATCAAGAGTCTGTTAAACTTTTACAGTCATATTGGGTCACACAGAAACATTTGGTTTAAAGCTAAGATTGGTTTTCTCTCCTCCAGGGTCTTACCTATGAGCATGGGATATTTTCAAACAGAATTGGGATTAGGACCTTCTAACCCAGTGTATTATTAATGGGCAAACACTGGCTTTCCCTACCTGTTGCTAACCTCCAAGGTTTGTCATTTTGGATCCACTTCAGCCAGTTAGAGACTGACACAGAAATGACATAATTATCCCACTTGCTTCCTGGCTGGTTACAGCTCAGTATTTCCTTAGATTGCCCACTGAGAAATGTATTACCAAACAAGCTTTTTCCATCCCATGGAATAGTGGCATCGTATATAAAATTTTTCTGTTTATCAAGAGAATGTATATGTCCTAGTATTACCCAGTGTATAAAAATTTTTTTCATACATATTCACCATTTCCCGCAATAGCGAGGTAGCGTTAATAACAGAGGACTCAGCCTCAGTGGGAAAATTCTCACTTGGGCCACCTCTCTGTTCCTTCTTTTGGAAGAGTGAAAACAGGAGGAGAGGATTTCCGGCCCCCCTCTCCCTCTCCTTTTAGTCTCCTTTTACGACACGTATGGAATACATGGGAAGTATTCTTCCTCCCCTATCCCCAGGGATATGTATGTGTATATATGTATAGGTTGATATGTATATATATATATATGTGTGGTGCATGTGTACATGTATGTATATATGTGTGCATGCGGGGGGATGGGGTATTTTTCT
>JAYMFT010403778.1:0-18733 GCA_038088735.1 Panulirus argus | reverse complement strand
ATATATATATATATATATATATATATATATATATATATATATATATATATATATATATATAATTTCGTTATAGACCAATCAGGTCTTTTGTTATCTGGCTTTCAGATTTGCAGTTCAGCATGTAACACTATATTTATCATTGCACCTTATCTTGATTTACAAGCCAAAATCGAATCATATTGATCCTTAAATAACAAGCGATGGCCAAGTCATTTTAGAACGAAATTATTACTTTCGATAAACAGAATTTGGAGTGATATCTGCTTGAGACCAAGGGAAAAAAAAATCCTTTTGCTCCAAAAAACGTTGGAGGTTTCAAATGTGACAGTAGATTGTGAACCGAGTGCATTATGTATTGTTTGCGTGGTGGCGACAACACTCAACGTCAGACGTCATATGTCTGTTGAGAAATCTTTTGTCGCCTGACACAACGGAACGGTAACTAGAGAGCGTTATGAGGGCCACCATTAACAGTACAGCTGTTTCGGGAACGTGTTTTCCCAGTGGCACACAAGCGAAAACAGAGAAAACGGGAACGCCAAAAAGACAAGGACTCTCTCCAGACGTACGTAGACTTGACGAGTCGAGCTCCAACTAACACCCGGCATCCGAAGCTTCAGGTGACGGCTTCGGACGGCGTGACCGGCCATCCTCAGCATTACGCCCGTTTTCTTTCACGGCCGACTCTCCTGTCTGTCTGTCTCCTGTTTTATCAGACCCTTCAAGATCACGTATTCACTACCCACGTCACAGTACATAAAGCGTGTAACTCCTACCGGCCCCGAGTGTCATGCCCCATCTCGAGCAGTTACCTCAGGGGGTAGTCTTTTGCCCCCCTGCGCCCTCCAGTTACGAGATCCTGGAGTTCAATAATCTTGGGGGGGAACCTTTCATCCTCGGGGGTCTTTGGCACCTCATCTCGAATTTATTACCTGATAGGCCTCATAAATACTTAAGCCGCTGTGGTGTTTGTTGGGCCATTGGAGACTCAGGTGTTCACCTTTCTCGCCTCCTAAAGAGTTCGTAGGGTCTATAAGTGCTGAAGTGTCACTGACAACACATATTTTGCGTCTCATAATTCCAGACGTCTTGGGTAGCTTCATTTTCTTCTTCTCGAAGTCTGGAACTATCAAGTAATCATGACCTGCCGTGGAGGTGGTGGTTAGAAGGATTTGAAAAATCCCTTCGTCTGTCGCTACCTCTGCTACTTGATGGCACAATCCTAACCCTCGCCGGGCCACACATCACACATTTATTATCATTAAGGAACAATGCAAGGTTTACCAACGTTGGGGGGAATCAGCATACAATATAGATAGATATCTCGGGATAACAATTGTCTGGTTGGGCAGAGTGACCCGACCTACGCTTCTTAGGGTCACAGAGAAGGGCATTTCTCATGATAAAGGCAAAGTAGACGGAACAGAGAGACATTCGTGACGTCCATAAGGGATGCGGGAGATTGAATCTATACTGACAATGGTCGCAAGAGTGTGGTGAAATCTTTGATGTCCGTCTCTGAGTTGTTCAGTGCTTCGTGCCAAGCTTATACATCCTTCGTGACAGAATGAAAGAGGAGAGGTATGTAATAACATTAAGACACGCTGATGCAAGTCACACTGAACTCTGAACTCTGTACATTAGATAAGGGAGCCTCTGCATGTTCTGAGTGATAGGTCTATCCCTAGGGATGGGGAAGAACAAATATCTCCTACGTGTCGTAGAAGGCGAGTAAGAGCGGCAGGAGCAGGGGGTGGAAGTCCTCTCTTCCTGTATTGCCTTCCAAAAGAAGGAACAGAGAAAAAGACAAATGAGCATCTGTTTACCTCTAAGGCTCAGTCATCTGTTCCGCCCTCTGCCTTACTCATGCGGGAAATAGCGAACGAGTATGAAAATCTGCAGTGGAATTCATCAGAGCCAAGGCTCTGCTTTTAGCCATAGTTGTGGGCCAAAGACAAAGAGAGAAATTTTGGAATTGCTAATAGGTCCCCTAACAAGCAACGCAAGGAATGACTTCCCAGATGGAAGAGACTTTCCATCGCCAGGGATTTTAGGGGTAGTGCACAGACACGAGGGAGTGAGGGGGTAAAGAGAGGGAATGTCTGAACCAGAACTGATCGGGCTGTAATGGAAATCAGCGCATCGGTGAACGTGGTAGTCAGTGTAGATTATGGTGGGTGCAAAGGCAAGAGAAAGAGGGAGAATCTTGATTTCTTATGGAGTTTATTTAGCTCCATGATGGATGTTCTCGAGGTGGCAGGACTTCACGAGTGACAAGTCGTCCAGATGCAGACGTTCATGAGTTTCATCAAAGGTCAGAGGCAAAATGGAAAAGACATGGACTTGGGGATGAAGAGAGACTATTTAGTTTTCTTTAGGTCATTGAAAGCGCAAAGAACGACTGGAGAGTCACAGGTGAATTGATAATACTAATATAGGTACAAGAAAAGTAGGCGAAGATTCCTTTGCTGGGAGATCATAGGTTGGTTGATGCCCAGATTTTGCAGTAATAGCTCAGTCAGAAATGATAGAGGACAGGAGATTTAAACTTATCCGGAGGGTGGTAGGGTGGTAACTAGGACGAAAGGAATTTGCGTAAAGACTACGTAACCTACTGTCGTCTGGGGTTGCGAATTTCGGTCTATTCATAATGGAGTAGGTAGGAAAGGCTAGAGCCTTGCGGTACTCCTCCAGCAGTGACGGGGAAAGTCGTGTGGTCCGTCACGTCCTACAGAGGAAGACGATTTTCACAGAATACTTTGGCTATTCCTCCGAATCTCTTCGAAATCTTTTCATTAAGTACATACATCTCTCGAAGCATTACCGAAGGGAGGCAACTAGAGGGAAGAAGCATCGTTGAATCAGTGACATTCATGGATTCCTATGCCATGGTTCATGGGTTTGAAGCCCTCACGATCCCTTTTATGGATCCCTTTATCATTCGGCTTCCGAAGTGCTCTGCATGAGTCCCAGCGGGCCTGTAGCCGTAAGACAACACGCGCCTATCATTGTAGCAGCGGCTTCATGAACTGCCAGAAGACGTAGAACCAGATTGGTGGAATCGTAATCACTGCAGTTGGAGTATCAGTACATCAGTGGACATTCAACCACAGCAATGGCTCGGTTATCATATCGAAACATCCATAGCCACACCAGCGATTCTATCACCAGAGGCGCCCCCCAAAGCCTTGAGGAACGGCGTCATAACTATGTCGAAGAAAGTCCTTGTGGGAAAGAGAGGAGTAAATAATCTCAGGCTTGTGGTTGACGGCGAGACCAAAACATGCGGAAAATATTCGAGCCTCTGAAAATGACATATTAGGGAGGTGCATTCGTGACGCAGGTGGGCTGTCCGTAGCAGACACGTACCTTACGAGCTGACACATGTACCTGTCTGTACGTAGGCATGACCCTCGCTCGTAATAGACTTGTCAAGAAGCCCTCACAACCACCACCACTACCAATACTTTTACTAGTCACCAGCACTTGGGGCACAGCTATGACTAGACACCAACACATGGGGCACGACTATGGCTAGTTACCAACACCTGGGGCATGGCTATGGCTAGTCACCAACACTTAGGGCACGGCTACGCATGTGACGAGGTGAAAAAGCAATTATATCAAAGTACTCCATCTCAAACACTTGTCTGCATAGTCATTAGTAAACCAGCAGTTGATACTCCGCTTTGATAACGTATCATAGATACACACAGGAGGATCCAGTCTGTTTAACCACTGTTAACAGACTGTTGTAGGTTCAGGTGATGGAGTTTGGGGTTGAAACGCGCTGAGGTTAATGAAGATATGCTAGAAATGTCCTCATACTACGTTTGCCTCATTGCTGCAGCATGTAATGTAAATGATTGTATACATTAACACGCAAACGTAGGTCAAAACAGAGTCACAGATGAAGAAAAGCACCGAGAAGTTTACAAAGACACAGAAATGTATTTGCACACACACACACACACACCAGAATATTCAGCAAGCTGCCCACGTCCTACATAAGGCGAAAACTAGAATATGCTTCTGAAGTTTGGTCACCATACCTAAAGAGGCACAGCGAGCCAATAGAGAAAGGCCTGAGGAGGGCAAACAAGATGGTATCAGAACTAGAGAGCTGAGCTACTGGGCAAGGCATAAAAGGCCTTGAATTTGCCCACCATGGTAGAGAGAAGAGCGAGGATTTTTTTTTTTAGTTCAGGTTGATGACATAGAAAGTGAACAGTTCTTCGAAAGATGTATAGTTGAATCAACCAGGCTAGGTAAATGCAGGCAGCACACACAAGTGTGGAATGTTGTATGACAGTAGTGGATGTTCAAGTGATGGGGCCCCACGAGTGTAAAATTCCCTCCCTACACAGTATTAAAAGATTATTACACAAACAAATACACACCCGTGTGTGTGTGCGTGTGTGTGTCATTTATCTAACTGCATAATCAAGATGTCCGAGGATAATGTAACAACTTGCACCAACGCCTTGAGTGACAGTCTTTCGCTTTCCACACCAATGACGCCACCTTGCGGCCACTCGTTGACATGTATGTTTTGTAAGCCCGATGCCACGACACATCTGCTTACGACTAGCAGGTGTGCACACACGCCGCGAACTGACACACATGCATCACAACCAGAGTTATCTCGCTGAAGCCTCTTGTCACCAGAGAGGCGTTACACTCATGTAAAAACATCCAATGAAATCGGTAGTCTAGAGGCACACACGGAGATATCTGTGGAAATATCGGCACTGACAGCAACATATGACAGGTGTGAAGACTGGGCTCGGACCCCACATTCATAAACCTCATGCCAAGGCGTCATAATCTGGCATGATGAATTGACAGGCGTGGAAATCAAGCACGGGGGCGCTTTCAAAGCAGAGGCAGACGACGGCTTCGCCAAATCGGGCAACAAGCACTTTAAAGAAAGACTAGTTCGGTTGTGCTTGGAGTGGTAGGAGTCCCACATAATGTAATTATGAATGTTTGGCAACGAAGGAGTGAATACGAATAGGCGTCAATGAGCACAAGTGAGGCAAGAAGTGTGGCGCTAATCAAAGAAAGGGCGCGTCCATCTGAGAGCGCATCTCGCTCGCTCCTCAAGACCTTCGATGTAAACGCTGCCGACACCAAATGTATCCAACTCCATTACAGTTTGCCCAAGACCTTCAACACTGGAGTCCAGTTATTGATACAAAAAGGGGGGAAAGAAAATAAAGTTTCATTGTCGCGTATTCATAGTTACGAGAGCCCCCTGGAGGCAGCCAGCTCATGTTGGGGTCTTGCGAAGGGCACACTTGGATGACCAGGTTTGACGACCCACTTGCTCTGCTGGATGCCCTTCCCACACACCTCAGCGGATCTCGAAGGAAACTGGAAAATGAGAAGGTGCTTTTAAGTGCAACATTCGCCCATCAGACAGTCCATAAATGGTTATCTTTCTTTTTTGTAACTCAAGCCGTCAGTTTTCTGTCTGTATGATATCCGTTTACATTCTTAAAATGTGTCCCGGCTTGTCGTTGAGATCCGAATTGCTTCGATTTGTCGCTTGGTTCTATTTGGAGTTGTTGATTCGGGACGTTGTTAGTGTTGTTGGTTATCGCGCCTCTGGCGGCATCATGTCAGCTGACCCTTCCCAAGTCACAGAGTAACGGCCATGACCCGTAACACCCCCTACCCCCCTCCTCCTCCGTCTGCCACTCATGCCGTGTATCGTACGTGTTCTATTTCTCCCCCTTTTTTTTTCCAGAAAGTTGGCATAGATACGTGCATAGATACGTTGCTACACGACGAGCCGATCGCGACTCGGAGGCTTTGCCGCGTCTGGAGATGCGGCGAGGAGGAGGAATGGGAGGGCTGATGTAGATGAAGTGCACGACTCTGGAGAAGACGAAGCCGCGGTCGGGGACGGTGTTCGGGAGGCGTCTCACTCAGACGGGGTCTAAAAGCTGGGGCCCGGGAGTCACCCAGAGGGGTCGGGGGTCATCGCTGGAATGCTTCTTCGCATTACTCTCCTCGGGTTATCCTTGCTCCTCATATTCTTGTGGCGTGAGGCCCGTGTTGAGAGGGAGATATCCACACCGTGGCCCTCTCTCTCTCTCTCTCTCTCTCTCTCTCTCTCTCTCTCGGTGTAAGACAGGGAGGCTGGAGTCCAAGCCTAACATGGAGAGTGCAAGACGCAAGAGGTGAGCAGATACCAGTCGCCTCCCTCCTTGTCACGATTCCTCCCCCGATAAACTCCTCCCCAGCCAGACTTGAGCCACCCCCTTGCCAAAACGGGGTCACACCGCCTCACAGTGGGAAGCACAGGATAATTGATAAGGAAGATATGTATGATAGGCATCTCGCCCCCTCCTTTATCGAGGCTGTGCGACCCAGGCGCTGTATTTCTCCCGTATCTAGCTGGGTTTAGGAACCGCTAATGTTATCAAAGCGAGGATGAATCTCTTGTTTATGTTAAACGAGGAAAGGGGTGGATCAGCTGAGCGACTCGACCGCCATCTACATACATAATGAGACCGGCCCGTCGGGCCCGTATGCTAAGTGAAGGCGAATAAAAATATTGGTCCTGGAGGTGTGTGTGTGTATATGTGCGTGTGTGTGTGTATATATGTGAGTGTGTGTGTGAGTGTGTGTGTGTGTGTGTGTGTGTGTGTGTTTGTATATGTCCCTACAGACCCCGTCCAAAGCCATTACTGAGGTCCCTACTGCTGCTGCTAATCGACTGAAGCTACGGTCACTACTGCTACTGTTATCGTTACCGCTTTTCCTTCTGCTGCTGCGGTGACTGCTACTGATGCTCCTGTTACTGGTGTTGCTGCTGTCATTTTGGCACTGTCATATCTGCCACCACCGTCTTACATACAGACTCTCCGTCATGAATTCGCTTGAAGCTGATGCCTTAGTAATTTCTACGACATTCTGTTTCGAAAATCTCGGTTTTCTAGAGCATTATAGATTTAGATTATTCTCAAAGTTTGACTCTGAAGTTTAACAGCCTTGTAGATGCTGGTATCATTCACAGTTTTTAGTAATGTGTTCATTGCTTAACATGAATTTGAAGTTGATGCAGTGCGCGAGTACCTATGCTTTTCAAGGTGCTCATGAATTTTTTAAGGGTGGTTTACTTTACCTTATGCGCCTGACTGATTTTGCTCTGAAAATGATAATGATTATAGTAGGAAGAAGAAGAAGAAGGAGAAGAAGATGAAGAAGGGAGTTTTTCTGGCCTGTTACCGTAATAGTAAACGAAATCTTTATCAAACTGATTAAAACTGTTCTTTTTTATATCATTGTTGAGAAAATGTGAAATCGACGTGAGTTTAAGACTCTGTGAAAAAGTTATTTAGTTTTAATGCTGAATTTACAAGTTGTTTTTTTTTCCTCTCTTCAGTAGCTCAGGTCTTGGAAAATATTATAGGTAGAGTCTTTCACTTACCCAGTTTGTCTGTCTGTGTCTTTCTGTCTGTTTGTCACTTGGCATCTGTCAACTAATTTGTGCGTTTTTGTTTCTGTCATCATCTGTCAGCTTACTTGTCTGTCTGTCTTTCTCTGTCACGCAGCATCTGTCATGTTTATTGTTTTCAGTTTTTCTCTGTCACGCAGCATGTCATGTCAGCTTACTTGTCTGTCTACTTACTTGTCTGTCACTCAGCATCTGTCAGCTTGCCTGTCTACCTGTCTCTGTCACTCAGCATCTGTTAGCTTACCTGTCAGCCTGTTTGTCTGTCTCTGTCACTCAGCATATGTCAGCATATCTGTCAGCCTATTTGTCTGTTTCCGTCACTCAGCATCTGTCAGCATATCTGTCTATCTAACTCTGTCACTCTGCTTCTGTCTGCTTACCTAGTCCCCCTTTCCCATGCTCCGTGAGGCACGAGCCAGGTCGTTGGCGTTTTTGCCATCATTCAGTCTCTGTCAAAGGGCCTCTTCCATCACCTCGGACACATGTACAAACTGAATGTACTTTAGCTCTTTCATTCATCTCAGACAGAGCACAACTGAGTGCACCTTGGCCTCTCCCTCCACCTCAGACACAACACAACTGAGTGCGTCTTGGCCTCTCCCTCCACCTCAGACACAACACAACTTGAGTGCGTCTTGGTGGCCACTAGACATTCACTCTCCAAATCTTTACACTCAAGTACGGGTCAGTTGTTTGTGTTTGTGTCTGCTTACGTCTTCAGGTGGAATCCCCTTGTGAGACAGATGTCAAGCGAGAGAGATATGATGATGGGTACCTCAGTCTCTTGATTTATGTGGCGTTGTGGGTATTTGGTCAATAGAAAGATGCCACATGTCATCTCTAAATAACAGCCACATACTGAAACCGCCCAACGGGACGAGATCTCGAGGTCACAGACCGGCACTACATACAAAGACCACATGTTGGGACCACAGACGAGTGCCACATACGAAGACCACATGTTAGAACACTGCTGCCACGCGCGGGCCATAAAACCAGGACTATTGAAACATCACACAAGCGTAATCGCCTTCACTGACCGCCCCGCCAACTCTGAAGGTCACTGAGGTACACACAGCACAAAAACGATCTCTACGGTTTCCGAGTTACATAATATGACATACGGACGAAAAAATCTTGAAAGCATACTAACCTCTTACAGTTAACGGGCGATCATTCTGAGACCTGTTGCTCAATGGTGTAAAGATAGTTTTTGTGCTCTGTGTGTGTGTGTGTGTGTGTGCACGGCTGTTCCGTGATGTATGACAGGAATGTGTTCAGCTGTGTTGAAACTATATTTACATGATGAGATTAGCATAATCCTTATCTCTCTCACTCTCTCGTCATTAAAGAGACTATCATTATTTTTTTTCTTTGCTGGGATTTATGTATGTTTGTTTTTTATCTTTCATTGTACCTCTGCATTTATAATGTTTTCATTATCTGTTTGATTATTTGATTGCAGTATTTCATTTATTGTTTCCTTTTTATTCTTTCCTTTTCGTATGCGATTTACCCTAGTGACAGCACCCCAGGAATGAAAACCAGTCATTTCGTCTTGCCTTCCCATTTTTACGACACCTGAATTGTTTTAGCCAACGTACGCTCCTCCACACACACATATATCCTGAAGCTCTGTATCTTCTTCAGGTACGTACTCATACACGCCATCGAAGAGGGGGTTGAGACGTTATCCACAGGTGAGGTACCGCGTACTTGCCCACATTCTTCCGTCATGATCCCCTCCTCACAATGAGTGAGTACTTGTAGAACTAAGTTTTATCTCGCGTGTATCTGTCTCTCATCATCCTTTCTTCCTGATCCTACCTCTTCTGCTCACGGGCTGTATTAGACCCAGTCTCTAGGCGCACCTTTGGCCTCCCTCATGAGAGATGCCTTGTCCACATTCCACTCCCACGACCCCACGGGGATGGCCGGAGGTGTGGCTCCCGTCAACCCCAGCTACGTGTTGATCCTCCTCTCCCCCCCCAACCACCACGAGTCTCCATCATGCACATCAAGGCAGATGTGTGCAACTTCACACCTCCCGACGCTTAGTGGTCTCCACTCCACTGCTTGCTTTGGTCGCATCGTCGTAATATAGATTCGACTTGATTGAATGGGTATAAGGCAGGTGTAATTCTAGACTCGAGTTCACTGGGAAGACAGATGCCAGAAGACTAGATGGTCTGTGGCGAGGTTATCTGTCGGAGGAGAAAACTAGTTTCGTGAATTTCTGATCCGTGTGGATGGAGACATCATCTTCAGACAGCCTTGGTTAACTTAATTGGGGGAGTATGTTATTATGCTGCCGACAGGCGATGTAATTGTGACAAATGGTTAATGCTTTTTGTCTCAAATTCCTTATCGCACGGCGGTGTGACCCTTGCGTATGCACGGAGGGTCGTACCAACATCCACGAGAGGAACCCATAATATAACTGCGAAATCTTGCTTAACACACACGACTTACCAACCTACTGTTATGAATATAGACCGTCCGTCCGTTCGGTTTATTTCGTACGATTTCCAAATATAATGAACAATGAACGATCAGTCTCTTTAAGGTAACTTTTTTTTGCGTCCCCACCGTCCTCTAGCGTGACAGGTCGAGACTCTGATTACATTAATACCGTTAGAAGTGTCTGTATTGACTGAGCCCCAGCCAGATGATGTTCTCCGTGTCGGCCGCCACCACCCAACAAACAATCCACAGCCCGGCTCTGTTGACTCTGGCATGACACCCCTCCTCCAAGTACTGTTGACGTTTTTATACACTATATCCCGTTCAGTCTCTCTCTCTCTCTCTCTCTCTCTCTCTCTCTCTCTCATGCCACACCCGTTCAAGAGTCATTGCCTTTGTTTTGTGAATGACAGCCAGGTTCAGCATCCTCTTATTATTTGTCTTAATATATTTTTCCCCCTAATACTTATTCTTTTTCTTTCTTTTTTTTTGCCGGTACCCAGGTAGCGATAAAAAACGGATGACTTTAAGAGGAAAGCTCCTCACTTGGCGCTCCTTTGCCACACTTCACCTTACGCAGGGCTTTCACCACCTCAATTTTTTTCACCAAACAGGTTGCCACGACTCTCTCTCTCTCTCTCTCTCTCTATCTATCTATCTATCTATCTATCTATCTCTCGCTCTTTCATCCTGTTCCTACTTTCGAAAAGTTGTGATACAGGACACCGTTTCTAGCCTCCCCCATCTCCCGCCCTTCTCAATCTCCTACGGCACGCAGGAGATGCACGGGTAGTATTCTTTCTCCTGAACCTCCAGACTTATTTTTCATTTACTTGCTTTTGTTTCATGGCCTGTGGAACTCCGTCTAACCTTCCCCGACCGGTAGGTCATATCATCTTACTACGTCATTTCCCTCGAAAAGTGTGGAGATAGTCGGATGTTACGGATCATAATTTCCTCCTTTTTTTCTCCCCCTTGTCAGTCAATTCTGTTAGACTGCAGAACCCACGCACCCATAACGTATATTGCAACGAAGTTTGACAGTGTTGCAGGGGATATACGAACTTGTTCTCGACAGAATCCGACTTTACGCTTGACCGCTTGCAGGCCGACTGATATTGGAAATCTCTTCGTCTTCACTGCATCCCCGAGACAACTAGAGATACTCATATCAAAACTGTGCCACTACACTCACGATCTTACGACGTGTTGCAAGGCATGGGTCTGAGGAGGCCGAGGGCACACATGCCATCTCGAGCTAACATCATTGATATATCTTACGGTTTGTAATGACCGCTTTCAGATGGGGTTTCTGGAAGATGTTACGTTTCATACGAGGACGAAGGTTCAGAAACCTGAAATAGGGTCATTATTGCAATTTACGAAACTGTAATAGACGCGGGAATGAGTCTTAAATATGTGTGATTAGGACCTCAATAATAGTATGTGTGTACATGTTTCTTACGTCTTCTTCTGTGGTGCTAAGTCACGGAAGAGGGCGGTGTACCTGACTGGCTTCATTTCACTTGTTTGCAGATTAACAGACTCAACATTCTTTATACAGGTTTGATTAAGCCATTTGGACGAACTGACTTCAGTGCCCTGTTTGGGGTATCGATGACTAGTAAGACACTGTCTTTGCTTCTCAACAGTTACATGGTAGTCAGGCCTTCCACTCTTCTGGAAGGGGTCACTTGCATTAGTATATTCAGTTTTTCAGTTCTTTTTCTCAGGTTTTTGTAAGCCGGAGAACTTCCTCATAAGAAGGTATTAGTAGTGAAATTTGTTAGGTTTCTCGAGACACCTCAGATCTTGTCTCTGACGGGGCATAGTAATGCGTAAGGCTTAGCCTCAATGAGGAGTGGTTCTCGTGACTGAAGCCTTTGACGTAAAATAAAGAGAATGCAAGACTTTCCCTCCTACACTCCTCCGAAACTGTCACAAAAGTATTACACGTTAGACTCGCACCCGTGTACTGAGGGGCATTTAAGCACCCCGTCCGTTGTTTCAATGGTAAAGCAGATCGTGTTTGATTGTATGCATCCTCCGTAGGTCTGCTCTGATCTCTCATCTTCAGCAAGGTGGAACTCCTCTGTTGTCATTCCAGTATGATGGGAGACGTAATCATTTTTCCATGGATACCTCGTCTGTTTTTTTATTGTCTCTTCACACACTATAAGCTCCGTGGTTCTACTTTTGCAACCAACCTGGAAAAGGGCCAGTTGGGTATGTTGGTTTACGCATTCCTTCGTCTCTCTACACCTTCTCCTGTCCTCTGGTTTACCTGCAATATATAACCATGATCGTCAGTTCCTCTTCGTAATTCCTTGTATTACAGTGACGTACAGCATCCTCAGTCTCATATATCTTTACTGTGCAACACTCTCTGTATAAGTTAAAACTTACGATGTTTCTCACGTCGACTCAACATCGGCTGTCACCCGCTTTCATGAAACCTAACCTCCCCCAACATACACTTTCTCTTGTTCGCGTCAGTCAACTCTGTTCATTACTGCCAGCTTATCATATTCGAGCAACAAAGCTTCACCCAGCATTTCCTCCACCGAAATTTGGAGTTAAGCAACCAGGTAAACGTTTCTTAATTAAGCTTACGTGTTTAATTAAAACAATGCAGCGTCATTCATTATTTCCGGCTTATTAAAGAATTTTTATTATCTCTGAATTTAACCTTTCTGCTTTCACTTGAACCCATCCTAGTCATAAATTCCCACTTAGTACTCACCATTAACATTTAGCAGGAATTCATGCTTACTTTATATTTCTTTTAATCAAATGATAATGGGAGGGAATCGAGGATCAAACTCGTCAATACTCTGTAAAAACAACTTGGTTTGTGAAGCTACCAGACGAAGTATCCAGCAATTTATCCTGGTCGCCTCAGCCCAGCTGCTTTTTAAACACGGAAAGGCCCATGAGAATGGTTCGCCTTCGGTGATCGATTACCTACATAGTTACGAGCACGGTACTATAGGTGGAGCCACTCAGCACCGATGAGTACTCTCTCACATAGCCTCATCTGGCAGTGATATCTTGCACACCTAGCTAACAGGGAGATTATAGAAGTGACGCATGCTGAAATGTGTAAATCAAATATGATCAACTGGTGACTGGTCAGTCCGGTAATACCTTCAGTTCTCAGTAGCCCGGGTTCGACTCTTTGGGCGCGCATTGGTAAGACTGTTTAGATTGATTTGCACGTAAACATTACATGGTCTGATTTAAGTACTTCCAGTCGTAGGGAAATGTGGGCTTCCTTTGGAGTAGGATATTCTTGACGAGTGTGTATTCCGAAGTACACAGCCTCTCCAGAGATGACTTTTCACTTAGGATCGCTGGTGACTGCGTCTAAGGAGAGCAACTTGACTGGTCCATCTGTAGCTAGGTTGCCTGAGGCCTCAGAGCCTAGACGTCACAGGCAGAACCATAAGAAATTTAGCGTTCTCCTTTTGAGACTTATGACAGGGCATGTGTCATATCCTCTAGAGATCTTGTATCATACTTAATGCGGAATTCTCTTTTCTAGTATTGATAGTAGTGGCAGTGCTATTAGGAGTACCATAGAAGCATCAGCAGTAGGAGATTTTAACTGTAGTAGTAGTAATAGTAATACCTGCTGTCGTACAGCTATCTGAGAGTAGCAAGCAATAGTAGTTAACGTGGCAGTGTTAGGAGTCGTAGCATTTAAGTGTAGTCGTAATCAAATACTTCTGTATAGAAATTTCCTTTTCTCTTCCTCGATTTAATCTAGCGTGTTTACCTTTCCAGCCAGACATAATTTTGGCTCTCCCGCAACGCAGCACAGCAGACAGTTATAGGGTAATTATCTCCCAAATGTAACCTTATCATTATAATCCACTCCCATCAGTCCAACTTAGTCCACCTCTTGTTTATTCAACTTGTCGCCAACAGCATATACTGTCCGGGCCAGTCCACATCCAGAGAGTTTAATGCGTCCCCAATCAACAGAAGTCTTCTTCAGCGGCGACCAGGACTGTCACACCAACCCAATTAACACAGTCTTATGAAGGTTATCTTTCTACCCTTTTATGCCTCCTATCCCCTGCGTCTCGCATCCTTCCAAACGCCATCTTCGTCTAGCCATCCGAACGTACGTAGATGTTTTAGTCCAACACACTGTTTGATTACTGAAGGTTCTCCTTTCACTTCCACCTACCCGTCCACCTTTATCCCTCTCCTTTGTCACCTCTTCCACATCTATCCTTTGCTGTCAGTCTTTCCTGACGTCCCTTCCTACTACTATCATCCTCTGTTCCTCTCTCCTTATCATCCTTCCGACCAACACCATACTTTCTTTTTCTAGTATATATTATCCCAGCCATTACGGTTTGCCCTCCTCCTCGAAGGCCTGTCCCTCACACGCAGGACTCGCATTTCCTTCCCCCCTCTTCTCACATCACCATATGAGATGAGTAACCCACGAGTCGGCACTCACCTCCCTCACTCCAGCATACCAGGTGACTAACTCATGAGTCAGCACCCAACCACCTTACCACAACGCACCTAGTGACTAACCCATGACTCACCACCCATACCCCAGCACACCCAGTGACTAACCCATGCGTCAGCACCCACCACCCTCACCGCAGCACCCCAGGTGACTCGCCCGCGACTCCAGCACCCACACAAGCTGAGGAAGGCTGTAAACTTTCCTCTTGTCAATTTACGACTGGCGGTGAGACGCTGTCCTTGACTGTAAAGTAGTTTAAGCCTGGGGGTAAACTTTTCTTCTCGTCTTTTTTATTACACCACACTCGAAGGTTTGTAAACTTTTCCTTCAATTCCGTGTACTATTTTTACCCCAACGCTGATATAAACTTTTTTAATTGTGAGTTAAGAAAATAAAAACTTGGGCATTAATGATACTCCTTAGAAATAACTACAGATATTCAAAGCATAATGAGGGACGTCTTTATGCAGATACCTATAATGACGGTAGGAGTAGTGGGTTCTGTAAGGTATAGCTTACATGGTGGTTACGTAAATTACCACATAGCAGTTTGCGGAAGCCTGGTCAGTACGAGAGTGGCAACAGAGGGCATGACCAGTGCATGGATGGCAACTGTAAGGATGATCAGTGTGAGGGCGGAAACGGGGGAGGATGAAGACGCTCTGACGAGCCGTAGGCAGCATGCGGGCGGCCACCTCCCGTAGCGCGGGTGTTACTCCTGTTTACTCCGTGTGGAACAGGAGGAGGTCGGATGCAAGTCCAAACGTCCCACAAGATGAGGAGGAGAAAGAGGAGGAGGACTCAGCGCCATGCATGAGGACGTGGAGGAGAGAGTGAAGTGATTGCGTTACATGAATGTTTTAACGAAATGGATACGTGAATGTTGAGGGAAAATATACATAAGTGTATGAATAGGTAATCAGACACACAGACACACACGCACACACACAGACACACACACGAAAATATAAGAAGCTTTTAAAATCACATCAAGATCATGGAGTAAAAAGCACGTTAACAATTTACGTAGCAAACGTTCGTAAAACTGTAAAACACGGCATTACAGCTCGTGAAACTGGCTACATTTATGTACATACACTCAAGATGTAAATAGGAATGTAACACCCAGACGTAAATAAGAATGTAAATAAAAGTTGAATGCCCAGGTGCTGCAAACGACACGTATACCGCCGAGGTGTTTGTCGTCTTCGGCCTGTCGACGGTAAGTGGACGTCTTGGTACATGTATCAGTCGGTTGCACTGAAAGGGTCTCTGTTGGGGTGTTTGTGGCATTAAGGAACCTCTCCCGAGGCGCCTAGGGCAGTGGGCGGCCAGCCTTTTCGTGAGGTGTCTACGGTCGTGAGCAGCCTTACTTGGGGTGTCTCCAGCGACGACAAACTATGAGGAGCCTGTCTTGGGGTGTCTCCAGCGACGACAAACTATGAGGAGCCTGTCTTGGGGAGTCTACAGCCGCAAGGAGCCTTTCTTGCAGTGTCTGCAGCCATAAGGAGTCTCTCTTAAGGTGTTTTAGAGCAGAGTTGAGCTTCCCTAAGGGTGAGTAAGGGCAATGTTGACCCTCTCTTGGAGAGTCTGCGGCCGTGAGGAGCCTTTCTGGGGTGTCTGTAGCTATGAGGAGCCTCTTCTCCTGAAGTGAGATGGCCTTGATTAGGGCATTCAGTTGCCCGTGCCGTCTCAGCTAACATGAAAATAAAGGGATAATGGCTGTAAAGTGGGAAGGCGACAACAGATGGGTAAAATGTAGTGAGTGAAATGATAAGGTAGGGACACGGTCGGATGACTGTATTGTTTCATTATGCGCAGGAGAACGGAGAAAAATTTTCGGCATACCAGGTTTTCATTTTGGGTGTCTATCAGTGAAGGGTTTCCTTATCTGATTATCAGTTATCATGTACATAAATATTTATCTTTTTCTTCATCGTATTTTCCTTTGATATGTTTCTTTTATGAGTTTTTATCCTTCCATCTATTCTCCTCATGTACCATTATTGCTGGAAGCGTATCATCCAGCGACCGCTTAACATCCCTTCATACACAAGAGGAGGAGGAGGAGGCGGAGAAGGAGGAGAAATCTTCCTCGTCCTCCCCTTCCTCCTCCTCCTCCTCCTCGCATCAGCAGCACCAACAGATAGAGACAAGCTCCAACCCACAGCCCACTGACAAACTGGGTGCAGTAAGTGATTGCCATTCGCCTTTTTCTCTCGAGGTGCAATATCAATTACCAGTGACAACACCCACCACCACCACCACCACCAGAGCAACACGCTGACGAGGTGTTTACGTATACTGGCTGAAGGGGACATATACCTCCACATATATCATGGAAGCATGAAATTCCTTGGATCAATTTCTTTCGTTACCAGAAGGAAGCGTTTTTTATTTCCTTCTTTTAAGGTGATGCCATCAGTAACCAACCCTTCTCGAGATCTTAGTTTGGATTCTGGAGTCGAATATTCGTTGGAGTGTGAAAAAAAAAAAGGTATTCATTCTATTATTTGCCACTCGAGATGTGATAATAGGATTTCCTCCCCCCCCCAAACCTCAGGTGTTAATGAGTGTGTGTAGCGTCTGAGATACCTGGGCAGAAAGGCGTTAAATCAGATGCCGACAGAATTTGGGATGAAGAATGGAATTCTTCAGATGCGACCCCTTGGTATCCCTACGTCTGCGCTGCCGACGAAGTCTGCTACATTCTTTCGTTTTTCCTTTGGCTCTCCTACTCTACCGCAGGGTAAATCTGCTCATAGGAGAAAGAGCCAGATCCCTCGCCCAGGTAGCCATATACGTACTACAGGTACTAATGCTTCCGAGGATCGTGATCACCTTTTCTTATCAGCCGCCGCCCCCGAAGACAGGAGATCAAAATGATAAATCAACTCGGGGGGGGGGGGAGAGTTTCAGGTGGGGTGCAGAGCTTGCATTTGACCCTGGGAGGTTCAGTCGTGTTTATTTTCTCCTTTAGGAATAATCACTTCGCCGAGATAAGACGGGAGTCGTTGCTGGAGAGCTGTTCTTACTGCTGCTGCTGCTGCTTCTTGCGTGGGTGTCGAGAGACACAGTGGTTTGGCATCCATCCTCTCTCTCTCTCTCTCTCTCTCTCTCTCTCTCTCTCAGCGGCTTCTTGATGCAAAAAAAAGGAACTGTTTCGATACCTTGAGCATAACTGTGCGAACCGTGTTATACGACGGTTCGATCCTTGAATACGAGGGTTCGAGCCTGAAGTGCAACGATTCGAACCTCGAAGAAACGGCACGAGTCTTCTGAACGATGGTGCGAACCTTGAACGCAAGTGTTCGACACTTGAGCACGGCGGTTCGATCCTAGGATATGATGGTCCGACCTTGAGCAAGACGGTTCGATCTTTGAATACGACGGTTCTGCCCTTGAGCAAAACGCTTCGATTCTTGGATACGATGGTTCGTCTTTTGAGCACTGAGAGTTCGACCCTTGAGCGTGAAGGTATAACCCTTAAAGCACGACCTTACCGCCCTTGGGTATAATACCGTAACCTTTAACCTGACCAGAGACCAAGCCATTGTACTCAGGAGTCTTATAAGATCGTGATCGAGGAGAATAATGGTAGAATACCCATTAGGGTTATTTTTCATTTGCATACACAGATGAAAACGATAAGACTCAAAATTGAGAGAGTGTTGATGTAAGTCGTGCGAGTGTGTTGGCAAAAGAACATATGTGAATAGCTATTATGCAGAGCAAAATGGTCCCGAACTGTTACTCAGATATCTTAGGATATCGTCAGATAAAGTCATTCTGCCGACCTCTTAACGAAGATGTGATATTGATCAAGATAAAGAAAACGTCTGTTTTAAAGCACTTTGCACTCGGCCTACATATATAGTATTAACCATATTCTATCACAGCTTCCCACGGTACATAACTAGTCTATGACTGTCAGATGAATACGAAAAGCTAATAGAACAGAATCAACGTGAGACGGGGCTATGGTACTGGACGAGAACCCTGCTTGACAGAGGCCACTCTCTGCCCTTTAAGACATTCATTTGCATAGCTATCGCTTATTCATTGAATCCCGCGATGGCCTGTATGAAACCCATTCCCTTGAAGATGTAATTTAGGATTTAAACACAGAGATAAATCGTACCCATTGTTTCTGCTGAGAGTACATTTAATTATAACATTAATCTAAACGCCGTTAAAATCTATTACAAAGGTTTCATGTGGTCATGCTGTCGAAGAGAGATTATATATATATATATATATATATATATATATATATATATATATATATATATATATATATATATATATTTTTT
>JAYMFT010403767.1:0-18733 GCA_038088735.1 Panulirus argus | reverse complement strand
ACAGATGGATTTGTATGTGGCATTTATGGATCTGGAGAAGGCATATGATAGGGTTGATAGAGATGCTTTGTGGAAGGACTTAAGGATATATGGTGTGGCTTGTAAGCTCCTAGAAGCCGTGAGAAGTTTTTATCAAGGGTGTAAGGCATGTGTTTGAGTAGAAAGGGAGGAGAGTATATGGTTCACAGTGAAGGTTGGTTCACAACAGGGGTGTGTGATGTCACCATGATTGTTCAATTTGTTTATGGCTGGGGTGGTAAGGGAGGTAAATGCAAGAGTCTTAGAGAGAGGGGCAAATATGCAGTTTGTGGGGGTTGAGAGGGACTGAGAAGAGAGTTAGTTGTTCCTCGATAATACAGCACTGATGGCTGATTAGAGTGAGAAGCTGCAGAGCTCATGACTGAGCTGGGAAGAGTGTGTGAAAGAAGTCGAGAGTGAATTTGAGTAATTGCAAGGTCATGAGGTTCAGCAGGGTTGAGGATGAAGTTAGTTGGAATGTGATTTTGAATGGAGAAAAATTGAAGGAAGTGAAGTGTTTTAAACATCCAGGAGTGAATTTGGCAGCGAGTGGAACTATGGAAGCAGAAGTGAGTCATACAGTTAGTGAGGGGGCGAAGATTCTGGGAGCAGTGAAGAATGTGTGGAAAAAGAACACTATTTGGGAGGGAAAAAATGAATGTCAGAAGGTCTTAAATCAAGGTGATCATGAATAGTATCTCACTGATGTCCAGATGTTGTGAGGTTAATATTTTTACAGGGGGTTCATTAGGGTCAGCAATATATGATTTTGCAATTGAACCATAAATATTATGTATCTGAAGGTATATATTGCTAAATCATGGATAGTTTATCAACAACTACAAGCATTTGTGGCACTGCCTTACTTACAGATATGCCTGGAGTGATCTTCTTGACCAGGTCCAGTGCAGTGAGGAAGAGCTGGACAAAGCCTTGCTAGAGCTAGAAGCCTATCATTTGTATGGTGAGATTCATAGTTGTTTTATATTGTCCGTCAGGTATTCCCTCTAAAGGTCAAAAGAATGGGGGTTACTGATATTGTATATGTAATTACATACTTGCACAGTATATCCTGGGAGTTTTGCACTCATGGGGCCCCATCTTTTGAACTTTTCTACCTTTATTTAAGTATTTAGACTAGTGTATACTTTCCACATTCTTACACAGGTGTGTCACATAGTTTATTCTATTTGTCCACAACTCAGATTCCATAAAAGTACTTCTTTACACCTTTTCTAATAGTTTTTTGCCAAATTTCATTTCATGATCTCTTGCTGCTCTTTCTATGCATCTTTCATAGGACAGTTTTGAGTTCTGTCTCTCTTTATATTTATATCTCTGATGCTTGTTCCCTCCAGGAACTCCCATCAAGGGGCTGCCCACAGCAAATGAGTCTCCACTTATCGGTCCTTACATGCCTTTCCCACATACACCATTCCATGCATTCTTCCACTGTTTCTATCCCACCTGTACTCTTCCACTCTTATTTCCCTACGTCACAGGTGTCTTTCCTTTCATACCAACTCCTTTAATTGTACTATCATACACTCTCCTTGTAAATATCCCATCTTATATTCTTTCCACATGCCTGGACCACTTCAAAGGATTATGTGTCACTTTACTACTCCACAGTTCATTTCCTTTGCATTCCCTTCCATACCAAATCTTTCATACACCCCATTGTTTCTTTTTTCATACCATCTAGTCATACCACATGCTTCTCTCAAGTAGCTCATTTCACAGCCTGGATTCTTGACCTCTGCAACTCATTCCATGTCCATGTTTCAGCTACATAGATCAGATTTGGGAGGACTCTGCTGTCTATTAATTCTTTCTTCTCTTCCTTACACATGTACCCATCAGTATTCTGTTAAGGAACCCAATAACTCTTCTACCCTGTACTGTAAACTTTCTTATTTCCCATTCCATATCACCAAACTTACTCAAGATAGCTCCTAAATACTTAAATTCTAGCCCCATATCTATAACACAGTTTAGTACACTTTCTTCTTTCACTCTGTAGGACTTTGCAAAATCTATACTTTCACTCTGTTTTCTTTCAGACACCATTACTTTACATTTACTCACATCTGCCCTCATTTGCCTAAGCTTACTCACAACATAAAACACTTACAACCCTCAGCAACTCCCCTTTACTCTTCGCAAAGAGCACAGTATCATCTGCAAACACATTTGTCACTAGCCCCCATATCTCACTACCACACTCCATCTCTGCACCCCCTTTCCCAAGTTTTGCTTTCATCTCTCTTATAACTCCATATATTTTTTTTTTCATACATATTCGCCTTTTCCTGCATTAGCAAGGTAGTGTTAAGAACAGAGGACTGAGCCTTAGAGGCAAAATCCTCACTTGGCCCCTTCTCTGCTCCTTTTTTGGAAAAGCAGAAATATATGTATATATATATATATATATATATATATATATATATATATATATATTTAAGCTGCTTACATTGCTACCAAAGACAATGTTAACACAAGGTCTGGGTTCATCTGCTTGTCACTTCAGGCAGCGAAGATCGCTGTGAATGAGTGGATGCAGTAGAAGTGATCCAATCAAAGAGCGACACACCAAGGGGTCCCACCAGGTGATGTCACTTGCTGGGGAACACAGTCCTGCTGAATGCTGGAATCAGTATCTACTGAGGAAGACCACTGAATGGTCGAAACGGCGAGGTATGTCTCAGTTCTAATCCATTTGTTTCCATACCAACCTGTTTTCCACATTTGTCATGATGGATAATAGATACATTATGAGATATCTTGGGGATGGAACCCATGTCTAAACACAAAATCCATTTATGTTTCATATACACTTTATACACATAGTCTGAAGGTAATTTACAATATTCTTAATAATTTTGCACGTGAATTAAAGTTAAGGTAACACTAAACCATCAGAAAGCTAAAGTATCACAACCTCAGCCATCCATGTGGACAATCTTTGGGTGTTTGGAATCACCTTCATTCCTATTCTGAACGTATATGCTACTGATAAGCAATTATATTTTTACACTTATTCATACATATATACTTAACAGTAAAAAAAATATGAAATACTATTAATACAAAGAAAAATTAATGTGTTTAGTTATGGAATTTTCCTCTTGTAATGTCATGTCTCCGCTCAAAAAGTTTCAGATTTTGGAGCATTTCAGATTTCGGATTTTCGGACTATGGATGCTCAATCTGTATTCAGTTTTCAGCATTTTAGTAAATCCTTAACTCTAAAGATATTCAAAATGACTTGAACAAAAAACCTAATCACATTACTTACCTCAAAAATAGAAAGGCCACAACACAGCCTTTCTCTTGTCAACAGGTCCCCCTCTCTAGCAATCATAGCTTGCTGAAACACAAAGCACATGGTGAAAAACACTGACAAATTCTTGCTAATTTTAATCATGCTGCTGGAAAAGGAGATGAAAGACCCTCTTCATAAATAATAGCTAAGTAGGAAATCAGAAAATGTGACCAAAAAGCCTTTACACACAAATGACTCTTCTAACCATATTTTCCTTCTTCCAAAGTGTAAGCCAAAGGTGCCTTCTTTAGCACCATTCAACACTGTCATCCTGTTATCACATTTCATACATCTAGATAATAAATCCAAGAGAGGTCACAGCGAAAAAAGAATACTAAATATGTACTGAGTCACGAACTTAAACACCTTAATATTTCAAATTAAAAAGTTTAAAGCATAAACCTCAAACTATAATCATTTGCATATCTCTTAAGCTTAATTGCTTATCTTTAACACTAGACTATGACATGCAGCCCAGCTGACCAAACAGTCACTATCTGATCAGCAAAACTGCAGAAAAACTATAAGGTTAAGCCAAAAAAATAACATTATATGCACAAATCCTCATGGAAAGAGCTTATACTACATGCAGAATAATGTATCTACAACAACATTAATAAAAAATTCATAAATGTCTCTAGGAACTTTAAAGTTATTTAGTCTCACTTTGGCCTCCTCTTCTAAAGGACAAGTGTCACAGGACACTTATAAGTGGTTCCACCATGAGCAAAAAGTCACCTTTGGCGAAGCTGTACCATCATCAGTGGATGGACAGAAGCCTTATCAAGGACCTTCTTGTTCAAAAAGAGTCCATAATTTCCCTGAACCTGTGTGGAGTGCAGCCTCATAGCTGCAAGAGCCCACAAAAGGGGGCTCAGGTACTGTGCAATGATAATTCCAGACAAAATTGTATTGGTTGCTTTACGCACTTTTATGTAAACGTCATGTGCTATACATTCAAATACAAATCTAACAATTGCCTTCTTGTCCAAATATTTGTGGTAACCAGTCAGCATGACCTTTTTTCTTATAAACACTCACCTTTGCAGTCCCAAGTCTTTCAATGTTTGCAACAATCTGCAGAGGGGCATACTTGGCTTCAAGTCGCTTTTGTTTAGTCTCAGGCTTTTCACCCTCTGTAGAGTAACAAAAGTTAATAAATCAATATCTTACATAATTCTCATATGAGAACTTCTTTAGTGTGAATCATACTATCACAATGAAGACATCATTTAATAATTATTACTATTAGCAACTTCAAAGATGTCAAAGCAAATGAGACTATCAACAATGCATGACCATTCAAGTTGCTTCAAAATCATATCTCAATAAAGTTGTCATGAAGGTTCTTGTAAATAATAATGTATCAAGATTTCCACTCTCCCCTTTCTTTCATCTGACGAATATACTTAAACATTTCATGTTTGTATGTCCATCTTAAGCAAAGGAGAATCCATTCTAAGTCAGCTATTGCAGAAGACTCCCAGACAGCATATTCAAACTTGAAGCAAATGATGGCATAATGGAAACAAACAAATTATTTTTAAGATTGTAAAACTACATATCTCTAAGGTTTTGTCTGTGTGCTGAGAATGTTCATGATCTTGAAGGGTAAGGAGCCTCTCATACCCCACATTCTAATGATACTAATGATTCTCACCCTTCACAAACCACACCAAATAGCAGTTGTGGCAATAGCTTATTTCAGAACTTTCCCCTCAACCAGCATGACGATGAGCATGAAATACATTCACTGTCCCACTGCACCAGGTTGATCACCTTATATTTCTTTGGATACTAAATGATCAATCAGTCTCTGGAACAGGGATATCATCCTAACTGTAACTACTGTCAGTTAAGAGAAGGGCATTCAAGAAAGAGAGAGCAGTAGGGCAAGAAAAAACAGAAAACTTTGCCTTCAGGACACCACCCTTGAGAGAAAAATTTTTTCACTTTTCAAACTCTCTTTTCTCTCCAGAGTCAGTTTGTCTTGCAAACTATGAAAGCAAAACAGCATGGAGGCAGAAAATCTGTGAAAAACTTCATAACCAGATAAAGATGACCACAAACATAACCAAAAGTTAATCTGAGGCACACTTGGTCCTGCACCTTGTAGGAAGTAAGCCCAAAACTTGTAGGACTGATCCCTAGCATCCTGAAAAGATATCGCTGACAAAGTGTTGAAGAATGCCAAAGACCTCTGAAAAATGTCTTTGGGAAAAGTTTCCCCAAAAAGCTAGTGTTGAAATACCTTTCTGAAATGGCTCTTACAAACAGGCCGGGGTGAGCCAACATAACCAGTCTTTTCATTCAATATCAAACATTTCTTCTGAAAAAGATTTCAAACTGCCTAAACAAACTGGAAATGAGAGGTTCCTCTTGCTAATCTCTGAGAATCTCAAGGCATTGTCTCAGATATTTAAGAATTTCTTAAAAAGTAATGCATAAAAAAAAGCAACATTAGGGTATTTACTGCCTATATGCTTAACTTTCCAAAAGCCCTAAGTTGAAAAATCTTAACCAAGAAAGTTATCATAAATGAAAAAATTATCATAACTAGATTTTACGAAAAAGCCTTGACTGTAACAACATCAAGACCTATACCAATACCCACTTTGACTGCAAGGGAGGAAACAGGAGGGAACAACCTGAGATTCAATCTCTGATAGACCTCTTACAGGTTACTTAGAAAACCCCTAACACTGAGACCCAATGGCCCTCTTGTACCAGTTTTTTTTTTTTTTTTTTTTTTTCCCCCCTAAAGAGTAGAATTCTAAAGGTAGCTTCAACAACTCAAGAAGAATCTCAACCTTAACCTCAAAAGGACCCCAGCCATATTTGTACTTTTCATGGCATGGACACCACAGCCATACTTGTACATTTCATGGTACGGAAACCACAGCCATACTTGTATCGATTGCCTCTTCTCACCCTCATCTAAATTTGAAAGCACAATTTATCTGTATGAAGTGCCTTTTGTCAAAAGCAACTGTAATCAGCACTAGGAAAAAGTCCTAGGGTTCTAGTTATCCACATAACAATGTCTTACCCTGTGAAGACCCAAGCCGTGCTTTTTTTCTATGTCATTTAAACTTAAAAGGCTCACTTTATGGGTATATAGAGATGCCTTACATCTCAAGCAACAACAGTTAGCATTGAGAAAGAATCCTAGTATTTCAGTTAATCATATAACACAGTGAGGGAAGTTAAGTCTCTGCTATACACCCCACATCAAAAGTGATCAATCAAAAACAGTCTTTTGGGCACTAACTTTGGTTATAATGATTCAGTGGATACTGAACTATTAGCAGTGGGACAAGTTTTCTGTATATAAGTAATCCACTGGGGGTGATGGAAAAGAGACGAAAATGCTTGACTCGGAAAAAATCAACAAGCACATAATAAGCCAAGCTGGCACAATATGCCAAGTCTGAATATCTATACAGCCAGCCAAATTACTAATGTAGCATGCTGATACGGTAGATATTTCTTAAATGTGTTATTGTACTTGAAGACCTCATCTTAAAATGTCTAGAATAAAGTCTTTGCTCTATCCTTCTGTTCCTCCACCACCTCATATCTTCACATTGTCTGTGAAGAATATAAATATGAACACAGACAAACATTCATGTTCTTTCATGCTTATTTACTGTTTCTCACACCAAAGAGGTAACATCAGGAACAAACAAAGTGACTGCATTCATTTGCTCACATCCACTCTTTAGGTGTCATGTATAACACATCAAAAACAGAGCCCCCAAACCACAGGCAAGACAAGCTGATCCTTCTGTACTTTCCCCAGACCACTTCATATGCCTTGGTTCAGCTTGCCAACAACATGATGCCCCACTGTGTACCACAGTACTCCAATCTGCTTTAATCCATGCATGCCTCATCCCCTACTGCATGTTCAGACCACCAGTATTCAAAGCAATGTTCTTTCCACCTTCCACACAAGTCGAATCACAGAATACTTACCTTTGTAAACAGTAGGGCTCCAAGCTATCAGCTGACTGGGACCAACAATCAAAAGATTATGAATAAAGGAAATCCTCAATGACATTCCCAAGTTGTTCAGAAACAAATCCATGAACACTGGTATATGGCATCTAAAAAGATGAAAAAGTCTAGATATGTCTGACATGCGTAGAGAACCAAAGAGTTACATGTAGTTGGCCTGGTACTGCCTGAGAGCAAAAAGGATGAGATGTTATCACTGGATGGTGACCGATGACTAGAGGAGTGAGTTCTAAACGAAACTATTTCTGTAACAACTGCTTTGTTTGTTGGTGAAAGGTGAGAGGCCTTAACCTCACTACAGGGGGTAGGGTTATAGGTTCATAACCCCTAGAGATCATGGAGATTCTCTCATAGCATGCAAAACAAACAACCTAAGAGAGAAAAAAATGAAATTTGCAAAAATTCCATAGAGAGAGATAAAATTCTTATAAGATATTTTATTTCATATATCCCTTCATAGGAGAGTGGACATCTTTTTTTCTAGTTCTTTTATCTTCACTCCATTTTTTTACTGATAAGCTTCCTAAACCCAGCCTCTGACCTAATCTACAAAGGTCAGGTCAAATGCCAGTGGTGTCATGAGTGTAGTGAAGATGCTTCTACCCTGACCTGTTAAGGTCAGTTCAAAGGCCAATGGTGTGAAGGGTGTAGTGAAGTTGAATTTGTCAACAGTGTAGTGAAGAGGCATTTATCATGGGAAAACTGAAAATGCATCTGTCAAAGGTGCAGCGAACAAGCACTTGTCAAGAGGAATGTGAAAATCAACTTGTTGAGGGTGAAGTAAAATTAAGTTTATCATGGATGTATTGAAGATACATAATGAACTTGAATGCGAGTGACAATGCAGAAGGAAGACATGATTTCTTCACTCAAGAATGTTGGCATTTCTAGTTTACATTAAGCCTTTGTATCAAGAAACTGATAGCAACACACCTTTGCAGTATGGTCGAGGCAAAATATTCTGGAAGGGTGCTGCCTGCAAGAGATCACACACTTCCTCAAGTGTCAGAGATTGTTCTATCAACAGACAGAAGAGTAGTGCATTACCAAGTTCTCTGAAGTGGTGGAAAAGGTCAGCCCTTGCATCTGGATACTGCACAATATCATTGAGCTGTGCATGGTAGTATCCCAGAACACCTGTTGAGATAATTCTTGTAACAGAACATGGCACTGTGGGATAAAACTTCTATGATGAGCACATATATCACATTCATGAGGCTAAAACTAAATTAACATAACTCTGCCAGCACATCTTTCGCGCTATCTTCCAGTATATGACATATGATCTACAATTTTTTTCTTCATACATGTTCACTGTTGTTCACATTAACATCTTTCAGTCATGCTAGAGAAATCATCTCTTTTTAATTAAATGGTAAACCTAAGCAAAATGGTTTGGGAAACTCTAGCCACAGACTAATGGAAGGCAAAGTCTCTCCTTACGAAAATCTAATTTTTGATGAAACTGCAATGCTCTTTTTGCTCAATTAGTTATATATGCATTAAAAACAGTGATATGAAACACATTTCCTTCATTTGGCAACAGTATCTATCTATTTGACTCAGACTTCTTAATAACCCACAGAGAAAAATAGAGAGAGGCACTTACAGTAATCTAATAAACCCCAAACATAAACTGGCAAAATGAAAACTACACAGACTGGCAAAAGTTAACTTGTGCTATCAACAAAACAAGGTTGATTTGCTTTTAATGATAATGCCATTATCAAAGTGATACATATAAAAACTGCCAAGAATGGACCACTTCTCTTCTCTTTCTTTCATACTTCTCTGCCATTTCCAACCCTACCAAGGAAGTGCCTGTAACAGATGAATGAGCCTTAGAGGAATAATCCTTACATGGCTCCTTCCTCTGTGTTACTAAAACAATATCTATCTATCTATCTATGATCACTACTCCAGTCCCAATCTAATGAAGTTAATCAGGTAAATTACAACCTCCACAACCCATCACCTGTGTGTAAAGAGAAACACAGACTTCACACTAAAGGGAATCAGGGACTTAAATGCTTATAAAAAAGCTTCCTTTTTCCTTTTTCAGTACATACTAACTTGATTTAGGGAGTACAACCAATGTGTCCATTCATATCAACACTATACACAAAATGCTTCCAGTGCACCCAATCCCAATCATTCCTCTATTAAAGAAATACCATAATTTCATTATGCAGGCAATAATGCTTTTGAGGTATGAGTATCAGGAAAAGTAAAATATTTGGTAAAGTTAATATCTGCAACTTTAAAAATATGACTATAAATAGTGGCAACATTAGACTTTGCTTTGATATCAAAAATGCCCTAGAGATGGTTTTAAGGATTATGTGTCTTTAAAAGTACTGAATACTGGCAGAGGTGCTCCTGAATGAAGTACATTATTTATTGTCTTGTTAAATATAACAGCATAAATGACTGTATTTTCACTATAGAATCAGTGCAACAAATATTAAGTGAAATACAGATAAGACCATGTTTACCTGTAACATGAAATAACATGTTAGCAAAATGAATGCAAACAAAAAAGTTATCTTATCAGCATCTTTAAGTCTACTTCCATTTACAGTGCACCTATCCCACGCTTCATGCGGAGAATATGTTCTGCAAAAACCTTACACAATGGAAAATCACATAAACACTAATTATCAGAGCTTTAAAGCTGGGCTGAAGGTTACTAAGACTGCTTTTCTTCTCTCATGCTCTACTCATAACAAGAGCATTTTTTGAATAAGTGGATTTCATCCTTGTAGTTACCAAGGCAGACAGTGGAGTAAAGCGAACTAAAATACTTCAAATTTTCTCTGCATACTTCTTATGTTGTGTACTCTGGATTCACCCTGGTTCTTAAAACGTCCAAGCGCTGACGTTCCCTCACCAACATCAGTGTGTGGTGCAATTTTTAGCTTTGTTTCTTAAGTCAGAGAGGTTCTCTTCCATTTAATTGCTGGTTCTTGGGTACAAGATGTTACTGGACATTTGGATGGCATATTAACAAACACAGGAAAATCACATTAGCAGGTATACCTAAATCGCACAAGCAGCACAGATCTGCAGACAACAGTAGTAACTGCAAGACTGACCCACTGGCAGAAATGTGGTATGCTCCACTCCAGACCCACACTTACTCCACCTGCCAACCTTCAATGAAGTTTTGGTGCACTTTCAACCAAACTGACACTCCCTCACCAACATCAGTGTGTCCCAGACTTCTAGCTTCATTTCTATCAGAGAGGTCTCTTCTGTTTAAATGCTAGTTCTGAAGTAGATGTTGCAGGACATTTGGATGCCATTTTAACAAACACAAATACAGTGGTTTGCAGGAAAGATGCATTAGCAGGTACACTCAAATCATAAATATCGCACAATTCCGCACACAACAGAAGTAACTGCGAGACTAACCCTCTGGCAGTAACATGAAGTGCTCAACCCAGGACCAACACTTACTCTAACCGCTGACCTTCATTAAAGTTTTGATGCACTTTATACTGTGCAGACACTCCCTCATCAACATCACCACATCATAAGACTTCTAGTTTCATTTCAAAGGTCAGAGAGGTTCAGTTCCATTTAACAGTTAGTTCTGGGTAAGAGATGTTGCTGGAAGTTGGAATGCCATCTTAACAAACTCAAGCACAGTAGCAAGAATATCATATTAGCAGGTATACCCAAACTGCACAAGTAACACAGATCCACAAACAACAGTGGTAATTATGAGAGTGACCTGCTGTCGGGAACATGGCACGTTTCATCCAGGACCCACACTAATTCCACCTACCAACCCTCACAGAAGTTTTGGTGCACTTTTTACCACACACACCCAAATAGTAACAAATTTTGACCACATAAAAGAAGGGATTGGTAGAAGTAGGTTCCTCATATAATAGTGAAATCACATGTAATGCTCCTGCAGAAAGCGAGAACTGGATGTATATGGAGTTAATCAGATGCAAAGTAATAAAGTGAGTGTTGCCTGAATCAGGTTGTAAGCCAATATTTATTTTGGCTACTGCACAAGGTTGAGAATGTTTAAGAGTAAATGAAAAGGCTCTATGCACTTGCTATCCCTCAAATGTAAATATGTGTGGAGATAAATGTGAAATAAGTATGCTTGTATTTCTCTAAAACACTATAAACCTAATATCTTCTCTTCAGTCTTACTGGGTGCATTTCAAAAGACTTATCTCATCTTTCATTCAAACTTATCTCATCTATCATCTAAACATCATTATCAAATAAAGAAACTTACTAAATCACGGTCATGTCACACCCAAAATTAATCGAGATTTAAATATATTCCATCAATAATAAAACTAGAGGCAATTGCACTGCTTCATTCTAACCATACTAGGCTCACTATATAGCCAGAAATTGGATATTTCTGATATCTATTTCCCATTTACAATTACACAGGAACTATGGTGATACCCAAGCCCAAGGCTGCACTACTTCCAATAACAAGGAAATGTAGACTCCTTAGAAATGAGAAATTCTTTGACAAGACTGTACTACCAGTGATACAGCCTCTCCTAAGGCGACTTTCCACTTGAGGTGTAACCGCAGACAGAGTTTGGTAACATTAATTTCTGATATAAGCATCAAAATATTTTTCAACACATAGGTGTAAGTGTAAATTACCTACAGCATATAATTTGAATTATCATTCTTACAATAAATGCATTACACAAAAACACCTGTGAAATGACATCATGTCCTGTTAAATATGGCCAAAAAGCTGCTAAAGCTCCATAAAAGGGGTACTGAGAATGCATAATTAAAATTTTATGAGGAAACACTTAAAAAAAAAAAAAATTATACCTGGAGATCCATAGTCATATCTGGGAAGTTTGCACTGTTTTGGCATAGCCTGAAGAAGTGTTTTAGTGAACTGAAGAATATTTCCTTGAATGAGGGAATGAATAATCTCAAGTAACTCCTGCATCACAACAGCAATCCCCTGGTACCCCAGTACACGCACAATTGACCGTAGATGCGGCGGACCAAGGAAACCTAAAAAAAAAAAAAGATCCTCAGGATTATCTTTACATTCCTAACTTCAATACATCCTATCAACATCCTATTAATGCTGAGAAAAATAAATGTCTGATGCACTTTGGATTGAACACAGTTATCAGTAACAGCAAAGGAAATCCTCACATTTATATTATGAAAAGCAATGGAGTAATGTATTATCTACATTTCCTTTTCATAATTTCATACATTTGTTTGTAGGTCTGTTTTTATCCTGCTAAACCTATTGAAACAAACTTAAAAAACTGCAGTATACAGACTGGCATCAGTGCCACAAACAAAAACCAATCTGTTTGTATGTGTTTTCATTTTTCTAAACCTTCTGAGAGAACCTTATAAAGTTGCCACACAAATTGGCACTTACAACGTACAGATATAATCATCATATTAGGTACAATATTAAACACCTGAGTTTCTAAAAATCATAACTCTTAAATCTGTGGTCCAGTGCATCTAAAATTACCACTAACTTGGAGCACGACCTTCCTTGGTTTGCTGTTCTGTTTATTACACGCTACTGTTACCCACACCGCCTGTTAGTCACTACTCTCACCGTCTGAACATGTGGCAGTAGAGCTCCTTAACTTTCTTAATTATTCTGAGATATTTTTAAATATCTAGCCATTATAATGGCATTCAAAAAGCATCCCAAGAACAATGCTAGGAACAATGTTTCAAAGAGGAAGCATACTGCACTCATCATTATACTAATAAGCGAATTAGTGTCCAGGATACGTTCCTGGAAAATGAAGCGATAAGCAAAACAGCTACGGGGTCATTATACCACTGCATTAATGAAGATACATTCCTGATAACATAATTTTTTGCCTGTGAGGTATATACGGTATTGTATATGAAGGTTACAGGTATAAATAAACACAAATTACAGTAAGATATCTATACTAATTAAAAAATAACAATAAACAACGTGCAAAACCCTATTATGAATGGCACTTGTTTGATGAATAGTGATGACTGCAGTAGAATGAATGAGAAAGGCAGCATGTCAGTGAGACTTGGTGGGTGGTAAGGAAGCAGGAGGCAGTGAATATCATACAACTCTTTTATGGTTGAAGCTAGTCCATCCTTGTATCGCTGAAATTATGATTTTGGTGGTGATAACTGAGGTAGTGGTGATGATCGGGGTGGTGATGATGGAGGCAGTGGCCGTGGTGGTGACGAAGATTGTGTTACATGGTAAGGGTATGATGTGTCCATCGGTTTCTTCAGTAACAATGACCACAGCACTGCTAGACACTGCTGCTCAGATAATCTCTACCCACAAAATTGAGTGTAAGTATAAATAAGCATCACTGTATCCCTTCAACATTACGTTACATAAAAGTCAAAATATGAAATGAAATAGCATATAGGTGGAGATGATTAAATAGGTGAAGTCAAAGAATGTGGTAAAACACATCAGGTGTTTTGCTAAGTACTCCTCAACAGCTAAGGTTCACCCCAGCACCACTTAGCTTCACTTCACATGGTCTACCATCCATTTTTCTAACTAATTGCTGTTTGAATGAGTCAATTTCATTGCAGTTAACTTTGTGTTCATCATGGCAGAAGCTTTTAACTTGCCTGCAATCTTAATGATTCTAACCATTGATTTCACCAACTCATAAGCATCACTGACATCAACTTGATGCTCGCCATCTTCCAACTACCTCGACACCTGTAATTTTACATCCAGGGAGAGTCTTTTCCTAGGAACTTTTGATGCACTAGCAGCACTACAACTTGCAGACCATCTTCCAGACTTCATGGATAAAAAAGTCACAATAATTAGAAAAACTGGTGTGTCATTAAGAATGTGTGCACAGTGTCAGTGCAGCAAAATGTGTACGGTACTAACAAAGAAGACCACTTAGTGTTGATTAGATGTGAGCGTATGTGTAAGTCATTCTGATTGGCCAAGTGAGTATAAACAAACAGAGCTGCTTTTAGCATGGTATGAGTGTTTGGACTCATGACTTCTGACTTCCTGTGTGGGTTTTTATAGATTCTTTTTCTTGTAACACCAGAGCTCCAAGACGCAAACAAGAGCACTACAGCAAAACAGCACTCCAAGGGGCAATGCTTACCAGGGTATTAGCGTATACAGAGAGTAGGAACTTTACAAAAAATTAAAAGAGGGTGTACTGGTATGTCACCTACATGAGTCTTGTAACACTGGTAAGACATCTATATATGGTAAGAGGCAACATGAAAAGGTGTTAATATCCCATATTATAAGTGAACCGAATATGGGCACTGCTAACTATAAATCAATACATGAAGCTAGTTCATCTGACCTGACAGGTTTGCATATGAATGGTTTAAATAAAGTTAAAAATCTTCAGGTCTTACCTGAATACTGAGAGTATATAGTAGTATATGCAACATTAAGTGCTTTGCTTCCCCAGACCATGTAAGGAGCTACATTTGGAGGCTTGTCTCTCTGTACAGGCTGAGCAAATGTAGTTACTACTGCCTTAACAAATCTGTAAAATGATAATCAAAATCTATAAAATTTGTAAGACTAAGACAGAATCATTCAAATAAACCTTCAATTACTGAAGATAAAGATACATATTGGCAAGCACTCCAAGAAAAATAAAAATAACACATGATAAAAACAAAAACATAAAATTGATGAAAAGTAAAAGAGTAATTATGAAGGAACCAACTGTCCATGGAAACACTACAACAGCAGATATTTATCTTTGTCTATCTTTCTAACATTTACCCACATGCTTCCCAACAGTCTGACAAAACTATGTTCCTAATTTCAATGCCATCTCTGGCTATGAAACACTGGGAAGGATCAATAAAATATAATTACTTTCCTCTCTTCCCAAAGTAGTCCTTTCCTCTAACTTATCCTCTATTTAAATTCCTAACCATTATCATTTTTCACATATAATAAATTAAAGCAATGTATTCAGTTTATTCAAGGTATTTCTGAGTATTTTGAGTACATCAGGAATAAAGAAATAATATTCTACACATGTAATTCCATACCACCATACAAGCAGTTTAACTGTCACTCTCATGTAATGAAAATTGCAATGATACTGAGACCAATGACCCAACAATGGCTGGCTGAAAGGCTGATGTAGTTGAACATTCACCATGCTCTTTAAGTCCTGAAACTATACAAGTTTTTGTTTGTTTGTTTGTTTGTTTTTTAACATTATGAAAGCACTGGCATGTTCCTTTGTCAATGACTTTCAATCCAAACCCACAACAATTTCTCCACCACAAAATCTCTATATCCAATCTCTCCATATTCATTACCCTGTCTCTACCTTTAGTTAATAAATAAGCACTTTCTGGCAACTAATTTTGAACACAATCTCTTATTTCATTAATGCTAGAACATAATGTCACAGGCATAACTGGTAAACTAAACACTGCCATTGTTTGCAGCATATTCTCCTTCACCACAGTGCTTTTCAATGTTATCCCTAAACTAAAGGTTTTCCCAACATTCTTTGATAAAAAGTAACATTAGCACTTACTAGTCATTTTCAACTTGTTTTTTAACATTATGAAAGTCACTGGCATGTTCCTTTGTCGCTGACTTTCTGCTTAAACCTTACAAATAAAAATATATATATAATAAATGCATACAACACAAGAGGGTACTAACCAGTATGGAGTTGTTTTAAACGTAACACGTGATTGGGCAAGTGGGGTATGCCATGGTATAACATGTCATCACGTTTACTTCATGTAATTTTGCTTCATTTTTTTCAGTTTTTTGAATCATTGTATTTCAAAACAAATTAACTTCACTGATTACGGCAAGTGCAGTATAACAATGACTGAAGGAATAAAGATTAAGTAGAGGAAGGGGTCAAGGATTCCATCCCAGCCAAGATGACCTGTACAATACAAGCAACACAGCTGGAGGCATTCTAACCAGCAAAATAGTGTTAGGATCTAGTAAATTTTTAATAAAAGTTGTACAAAGAGGACCAATGAACCTTTCCAAATTGCCAAAATTGGCATTTCAGCAGGTGGACATGCCCGGCTAAGTGACAAAAATAATACTGCAATCAGAAGACTCAAGGGGCAAAAACGGTGTATCTACATTATTTACACATATCAAATTAATAATGTCATGACAGATAGCATGAGCTAAAACCTGTTTGTCATGACACAGTTAATTTGTATTGCTTATAGTGTTTTCCCTTATTTATTAAGTTCTATGTACTGTGGGTTTTTCCACATGTTTTTTATATACATATTGTTTGTGTTTTACATTTCATACCCAAGTTGTGTAATGCAAATGTTTTCTCTATTTGTAGATTTCTGATAATGTCTCTGGAAAGACAAAAGCTTGACTGAAATAAATTGAAATAAAAGGATAACTTCAAACAACTGTCTCCTGACGCTACCTCGCCGACACGGGGGGTGGCAGTGCTATTTTCCCGTGGGGCAGGGTGGCATCAGGAGTGGATGGGGGCGAGCAGGTCTAAATATGTACATGTGTGTATGTGTATGTGTTTGTGTGTGTATATATATATATATATATATATATATGTTGATATGTATATATATATGTACGGTGCATATGTGTGCAAGTATGTATATATGTGTGTATGCGGGGGGATGGGTTTTTCTTCGTCTGTTTCCTGGCGCTACCTAGCTGACGCGAGAAACAGCGATCAAGTATAATGAAATAAATAAATAATAATATATATATAAAATTCCTAGGGGATAGGGAAGACAGAATACAGCCCACATTTCTCCTGCAGGTCGTAGGAGGGGCGGTAGCTGGAGGCTGGAAACCCTCTCATGAGTCTCATCGTGTATTACTTTCTAAAAGAGAGAACAGGAAAGTCAAATGAGGATTTTTTTCTCCTCAAATAGTCAGTCTTCTGGACTCTACCTTGCTCCCGTGGGAAAGCCAATAAGTATGATCATATATATATATATATATATATATATAATTTTTTCCTACGTTATATAACCAGGAAATGACATGCGTGCTTTATGTTTACAGACAATACTTTGTTGACCATCTCGCGTGTTTACGGGCAGCTTCCAGGCTCCATTCTTTTCTGATAAAATAACGGCATCATCTTCATTAACGTAATACGGTGATATTAAGCCAGTTGCAGCGCATCCTGTGAAAGCCATGGCGTGAGAACGTAGGCAACCGGTAGTTTAGAATCGTTATACTCGCCAAGGTTCACGATGGGACGACCAGCCATAACCAACGGTAAGACGTGTTTCTCGTAATTAAATAATTTCTTGTCTTCCATCTCTTATTGTACACAGTGTAACACCGGGGAATATTCACTTCAATTACCTGAATTTCAACTAGTCTGCTTTATTTTTCATAATTGTTTGTTTTTGCATGTTAGCCAGTAGGGAATTCGACACAAGTCTTTCTGTTAATTTATACATTTCAGAAAGGTCTCCTTTGCGATAACAGCTATTCCCCATCATATCATAAATTCTTCCCAGTGGAAAAAGTCTTTGTATCATTAGTATATCAAAATTATATATCTGAGTATTATTAATATATCATAACGCTTTATCTGCTTAGTATCTGTCTGTTGAATAGCTCTTTTCGAATTATTAAATTTGTTGTAATTTTTAACGTGCTATTCTTGACGGAATTCATACTCATAGATGTTACGATTAATTGAACTGTACCTTTAGCGGCCCTCTTGAACACAACTAGGTTTAGTTTTTTTTCTTTTCTTTTACCGCTAGGTTAGATTAGGTTTCTTGTGTTATTTTTTTTTTTTAATAAATATAATGATGAATGCCAGCCCCAAAAAATTAATCCGGTCAAACATTCTGTAAGGGGATCGCTTGTATTGTATAGAATTAGAAAAAATTGTAAAATTTCATGAATTTGCGGAACCTCAGTCTCAACGGTACGCCTGGAAAGATGTCGGCAATATATCCCAACGCGGAACTCGTTAGGATGAGTTGAATGGTCTCTGCGTTCTCTAAAATCCGTATGAAAGAACGTGAACATGTGTACTGTGCAGAACGGGTACCTCAGACAACAATTAGAAACTAAGCAAATAAAGTACGATATTCACGATATTCTAGACGTAATGTTAGAAAAAAAGTTTTAAACCTTTATGGTTTCAGTTAACTTTTTCCAATAAAAAGTCAATTTCACATGATAAGAACAAGAACTAGCGAAAATCCGGAAAATCTCATATATCCCAAAATTCACTGTGATTTTAATTTCGCTGCCAAATAAGAATTGCACAGTTTTCGGTAAGGAGAGCACAGATTTTTTTTTTTCTGTTAGCTGAGACGGCACGGGCAGCTAAGGCCCTAATCAAGGCCATCCCATTAACGCTACAT
>JAYMFT010403756.1:0-18734 GCA_038088735.1 Panulirus argus | reverse complement strand
TATCATTTTATATATATATATATATATATATATATATATATATATATATATATATATATATATATATATATATATATTACCTCTACTTTTTGTCGCTGGAAAAAGTAATTGTTAATCTATTAAGAATTCTTTGCGTTGCGAAATTTTAAATGACAATAAAATCAGGCTTTTAGGTAATAGCTTAAGTTTAAATTGAAAGTGGACATTAATAATGGTCTTCAAATTGCTGCACGTGGAGAATGGACTGAGAAACAAATAATATTAACTGATTATTTACGGTGATAGTACTGTGAGTGACATGACCCCCCCTTCCCACATAATTGATCACCGTTTCCCGCGTTTACGAGGTAGCGCCTGAACAGACGAAGAAAGGCCTCATTCGCTCCCATTCATTTTCACGCTTTCATCTGCAATGCATCGAAACCACAGCCCCCATCCACAACCAGGCTCCACGGACCTTTCCGTGGTATCCTCCGGCTGCTTCATATGTTCTGGTTCATTCCATTGACAGCACGTCGAGCCCAGCGCGACTGTGGTAGACAATTAACATCTGGGATCCTTGCGGGTCACTTCAGAGGACAGGCCATCATACCCAACCGACTTACCGTTATCCATGCTTAAGGAGTTAAACACGCACAGCTCACTGGACTTCGTTGTAATACTTTTATCTTTTAGTACCAACACTGCCGTACTCTAGATATACGAGTATACAGGTTGTTTGAGCAGAATAGCTTATTGATGGTTAAGAGACCTTTAATAACTTGATCAGTGGAGGCTATAGTAGAGTAATATATCTTTATAGGTTTATAACTGGCTCTATATACGTACATATGGTCGTCATCTGAGATAAGCCTGTATAGGAAATTAATAACGGCATGATGATTTGAAAAGGGGGAAAAAAGTTGGATAGAGTAGATTGGGAGTACCATATAGAAAGAATGTAGAATCATTTAGAATAGAAATAGTATTGCAACAAGATGTAAGGTCCCTCTGATGTGGCCTACTAACTCCTACCTGCCACTGTGGGAAGCCCTGGTCACTGAGTCTGTAAGTGCTACGTTCTTCTTGACTACATCGAGGACTCTTGTTTTCACGTTTTTTCATATTTACGCCTTGTACGTTCATGTTTTGAAAAGCTTCTTGAAGATTATTCACAATGTATCATGAAGCCTCACTGCAGCTTTGTTATATAAGGGATTAGATTTTTTTCCCGACGTTATTTGATAACATTCCTCCTCGCTTTGTTGTTTTTTGTGGAGCCCGGGAAGCGGAAGCCGGCTGGCGTCAGTGGTATCATGGCGTTCTTACGTCACCCACCGCACTTCTCCGACCCTGTTGACCACATTCCCGGTCAAGTTTAGGGGAGCGAGGTCGGCATGTCATTAGCTGCATTGTCTTTCTTTCTGTGGTAAATCTATTTCTCCTGTCGCTCTTGATTCCGTTCTCTCATCCATCTGCCAATCGCCGAACTTTTGAGGCTAGTTTTATTTATCTTCACATGGATTATTAGCGTTGAGTAGATAAAGCATGATTGATCAGATCGCGAGCCAAGGCCGAATGGTTTTCAGCAATAAATCTTCGTTGGTCAAAACTATATCGATTAACACACGGAAATCAGGGATAGAATGAAGGCGTATAACTGGCCCGATTTATCATTGCCCGGAAACTAAGAGATTTTGGTGTTGGCTCTTATTGTCTTGTATGCTTTGATAAACTCATCTTTACTATGACCAAGATTCAGGCCTTAAGAGGAGTAATAAGTCAGTTTCAGCTTGAGGGTTCTTCATGGTGGGGTTGCGAGTGGTGCACTCGTAAACACGTCCGCAGCTGTCGTAGACCTCGCGCCGAAACCAGCTAACAAAGACGTTTAGAAAATCAGGCGGGAATCGTGGCATTATCGTGTATTTGAACTCTTGGACTGCTGGATGATATCGCTGCCAGTCGTAGAGTTGGGATACTTTAACTGTGATACAATTCACGAGATGGGAATAGCTTCAGCTGGTTTGTGAAGGTCGTCACAGGTTTTTTCCTGGGAAGCCTTATTGTTGGATACTTTCACGAAAATTAAGGGTAAGAGCATTTAAGAATTTGAAAGTATTAGTTCTGTTAAGATATAGTATGTTTTTACTGGTTTTATACCTAATATAGTCTCTTGCTCGTGACTTTCAATTAATGTTATTCAGTTCAGTGGTGTGAAAAGAGATGGCAACTTTTGTATAACGTTTCAAATCGATTTTTCCTGTGCAAGTGTTTTGGTAAACTGATCACTTATCATTTTGTTGATAGTTGGCATAAACCACCCTGGGCAGTTAATATTTCAGCCACAGTCGGGAAGGCGGCAGGAAAAGCGATCAGACGCTGCTTTATTGATTTTACATGACGCCATGGTGTCATGGCGTCTGCGGCGTATCTGTTATTTGCACAAAGGTTAGGATTATTCTTACGGTCAGTTGTTGTAGGGACGTAAGTCAAGGTTCGAATAACCCTTGAGCTTGACGTTGCAGCCCTTGAGTATGATGGAGTTGACCTTTCACCTTACCCATAAAGGCAAGGCCCAAAACATCCAAGGTATAATACCCACAGATCACACCGTTGGGCTCAAATCATTAATGTACGAGGCAGTGGCGTAGCCTGATTTTTTTTTTTTTTTTTTTTTTTTTTTTTTTTTGAGGGGGAGGTATGTCAGAAAAAAATGTGGTTTACAATTACAATATAGATACATGATCATAATGTAAAAAATCTTAGTTTTGTTCAAGTATTTAGGAACATTACGTAAAAGTGGTCCCACATGTTTAGAAGACAAATTAACTATATATAGTGTACTTTTACAATATTATCCTGAATGGTTTGTGAACAAGGCTTATTGGAAAGCCAGGAAGGAGTTTCATACATCTAGTACCCAAAATGTAGAAAAGGATCATAGATTCAAATTTTTGGTGTTAAGGCATGTTAGCATAAGGAAATGGATTGAACACTTATTGCTACCTAGGTCGCCAAACCCCTCCCTACCCCACCTGACTTCACTCTGGTACCTCCACCCCAGATACCTTAGATATCTCAGTTTTTCCTCAGTCATATCGGTGAGAGGGTCTACAGGTCTGTGTGTTTGTGTTAGATGTTGAAACTCTGAATTGCTTACGCCTGATAAGGCGGATTTCTTCTGTGAAACATGGTGTATTATATTTTCATTTATAAATATATATATATATATATATATATATATATATATATATATATATATTACGGCTGAACGAAGATTAACTGAGCAGCTTTGTTTTCTTGTACTTATATTTTCAGGACAGTTGTTTCTGAAACTTATGCTTACTGTTGATGTCATAGTACTTTGGCTTCCGAAAGTTGTATCCGAGTTCCATGGAACTGCTGTATTTGATGATATTTGTTGGACCATTCATTTATTCCTGGCATCTTTATTCCTTCCAGGCATGAATGTAGTGATGTTGCATAAGGATGAACGGCGCTTCGGGCGGAGGTGGGTACGGTAGTGGGAGCGCCCATGCCTACGCCCACGGTCATGGAGGTATGGGCGGGGCTTCGGCGATGGGTGGGGGCCCGAGCGGCGTGGCTCGGCGGAGTCACGCTCGTAGCGCCTCTCACGGCGGCATCATGATCACCCGGGATCCACCCCCTCCGGACCAAGGTGAGTATGTATGGTGGGAAGTGTGTGGTGCTGATACATAGGCCGTCGCCTCCCTGTGCCTCGTCCCGTGTGTACAGGGTGATAGCAGTCTTGCTTGCCGATACCTTGTCCATTTGTCTTCTCTACGTTGACAGACATTTAAGTGTCACAAAGTCCAGCAATTTGTATGTAAAAGTATTCGAAAATGAAAAATAGATGAAAATGATAATATGAGCGTATCATTGGGTAATAAACCCAAGTAGTTGTTAAGATGAAATGAAATATAGCGCGTGGCACGGAATTAATTTTGGTGTCTTGACCAACATACGTAGGTTAGAAGAGTGATGGTTCCCGTTGGCTCTGTTTAGAATATGATATAATGCCTGTTCGGGTGACCCAGTGAATTCCACACCAGTGGTTGTATATGCAAGTGAATGAATGTGGATGTAGAATCAACAAATGAACTGATTTGGGTTTGATTGGTTGTTATAGCTTGACGTTGATGGGTTTAGTGACCCTGTCAAGAAATGTAAGATATAATATTGGTGTGTTTTCCATTATGTCCAAATAAATAAAAGTGGAAAATTACAAAACACGCTGACACTAAGTTTTAGACAGGAAAATTTGTGACCACGTTTTCACACTATGATTGGACACGCTTTTGTTTGAGGTTGGTATTCTTCGCCACTATAGAGCAGCAGTCGTTTATTTATGGATTTTCAAGTTGCTTAAATGATCTTGAAATATACAGAGAAAATGATGATTTACACAATGGGAAAATAAACTTTACATGATGTTTCAAACATGCGAAGGTGTTTATGTCTTCTCAAATGTCATGTGGATTTGCTTCAGGTGTTGGCAGCACCCTGCAAGGCATGGCGGGTGGGACCGAGGGCTTGGTGCACGGGAGAGGTCACCAGAGGACATTCTCTCACGGGCAGTTGGTGGAAGGCAGACGCGGCCACAGGCGGGAGGGATCCAAGACTGACTTCATCCTGCCGGCGGGCCACGAGGAGCGCGAACGGGAGCGGGAGCAGCAGAAGAAGTCTGTCACCCGGACCTCATCTTTCCCAAAGGGCCATTCCCGCCAGGCCTCACGCTCCGAGTCCATATACACCATCAGACAACACAAGCGAACGCTCCTGCAGAAACTTATGTTTTGGAAGAAGGTAGGATTGTCCACATTCCACTCCAGATCACATTGCTTTGATATCTTTTGATATTAATGATACATTAAACATCGTAAGATTTATGCGGAAAGTACGTTTCTTTCCTCTTACGATGGAGGTTCCAGTCACTGACAAAGTCCACATCAAGGCTTAATTGAAATGTGGAGAGGTTAATGAAAGGGAAGGAGACAAAGGAAAGTACTTACGAATTTTGGAGGAATTGAAAAGCCTGTCTTTTTAAAGTTTTAGTCAGGTCACAGTTATTGGGAGAGACACGAGAGGGTTGAGAGTTTCAAAGCTTATAGGTGTGGAGAAAGAAACGCTTATCAAAACTTCCTGTGTTTGTCCGCACCGTCGCAGTGCTGTGCTTCATTACACAACAACATGCAAACATCAACGTACATGATAAATGAACTTGGAAATATTTCACGCATGCCACGTGGGATGGCACGGGCACAGACATGCCCTCTTCAGATGAAAGAAGATTTGGAGTACGGGGGAAAAAAGGAAGGTATTGAGTAGGACTCCCTAAGTGTTTGTTGAGTTGACTCTTTTCAAGATGGAGAGGTTGTAGGGAAAGGGCGTGCGTGTGTGTTGTGTTCTTACAGGCTTATTTCACGCAGACGCCTGAGGAGTCGCGGACTCGGGTGGTAGTGGCCAACCACGTGGTGCCGCCGCACTTGTCCCGCGCAGAGCATCCCAACAGCGCGTACCCAGACAACAGCATCTGCACCACCAAATACACCATCCTCTCCTTCTTGCCCAAGAACCTCTTCGAGCAATTCCACAGGTTAGACTCGTCACTTAAAGCTGTTTGTTGAAACTGATATGTCTTTGTATATCAATAACTAAGTAACAGTTGATAAAGTAAACAGACTCAGCTGTTTATTTATTTTAAATTGAATAAAATTGATAGGCTGATGTGCACCGTAGAAGCTGGTTTTTGTTTTCAAATGATACTTATGTTTAAGAATGTCTTTATTTTTAACTAATTTTCGTTTTGGTATGTTACGTGTGTATATATTTTTGTTTTTATTTTATTTTTAATGTAGATTCGCCAACCTGTACTTCCTGTTCATTGTGCTGCTGAACTTCGTGCCGGCTGTGAACGCTTTCGGGAAGGAGGTGGCCATGTTGCCACTCATCTTCGTCCTGGGCATCACGGCCATCAAGGACGCCTTCGAGGACCGGCGCAGGTACCTCTCCGACAAGCGTGTCAACAACGCCACCTGCAGGGTCTACAGTAGGTGAGTTCGCCACCACCTTTAGAGACGTATAACCCCCCCCCCCCAGTGGGTTTGTAAACCATCCCCATAGACATGAACACCTATAGTATAGGATAGTAGACCATCCCCAGAGACGTGTACATTTCCGGCAGGTAAGTGAACCATCCTCAGAGACGTGTACATTTACAGCAGGTAAGTGAACCATCCCCAGAGAAGTGTACATTTACGGCAGGTAAGTGAACCATCCCCAGACACATGTACATTTACGGCAGGTAAGTAAACCATCCCCAGAGACTTGTACATTTACGACTGGTAAGTATACCATTCCCAGAGACATGTACACTTACGGCAGGTAAGTAAACCATCCCCAGAGACATGTACATTTACGGAAAGTAAAGGAACTATCCCCAGAGATATGTACACTTACGGCAGGTAAGTAAACCATCTCCAGAGAATTGTACACTTACGACAGGTAAGTAAACCATCCCCAGAGATATGTACACTTACGACAAGGTACGTAGACCATCCCCAGAGACATGTACATTTACGGCAAGTAAGTGAACTATCCCCAGAGATATGTACAATTACGGCAGGTAAGTAAACCATCCTCAGAGACTTGTACACTTACGACAGGTAAGCAAACCATCCCCAGAGACATGTACACTTACGACAGGTAAGTAAACCAACCTCAGAGACATGTACATTTACGGCAAGTAAGTGAACTATCCCCATAGATATGTACACTTACGGCAGGTAAGTAAACCAAACCCAGAGACTTGTACACTTACGACAGGTAAGTAAACCATCCCCAGAGACATGTACACTTACGACAGATAAGTAAACCATCCCCAGAGACTTGTTCATTTACCACAAGTAAGTGAACTATCCCCAGAGATATATACACTTACGGCAGGTAAATAAACCATCTCCAGACATGTACACTTACGGCAGGTAAGTAAACCATCCCCAGAGAATTGTACACTTACGACAGGTAAGTAAACCATCCCCAGGGACATGTACACTTACGTCAGGTAAGTAAACCATCCCCAGAGACTTGCACACTTTCGACAGGTAAGTAAACCATCCCCGGAGACATGTACATCTACGGCAAGTAATTGAACTATCCCCAGAGACATGTACACTTACGGCAGGTAAGTAAACCATCTCCAGAGACTTGTACACTTACGACAGGTAAGTAAACCATCCCCAGAGACATGTTCACTTACGACAGGTAAGTAAACCATCTTCAGAGACATATACACTTACGGCAGGTAAGTAAACCATCCCCAGAGACATGTACATTTACGGCAAGTAAGTGAACAATCCCCAGATATATCTACTCCAACGGCAGGTAAGTAAACCATCCAGAGACTTGTACACTTACGACAGTTAAAGTAAACCATCCTCAGAGACATGTACACTTACGGCAGGTGAGTAAACCATCCCCAGAGATATATATATTTACGGCAAGTAAGTTAACTATCCCCAGAGATATGTACACTTACGGTAGGTAAGTAAACCATCCCCAGAGACTTGTACTCTTACGACAGGTAAGTAAACCATCCCCAGAGACATGTACACTTACAACAGGCAAGTAAACCATCCCCAGAGAGTTGTACACTTACGACAGGTAAGTAAATCATCCCCAGAGACATGTATACTTACGGCAGGTAAGTAAACCATCCCCACAGACATGTACATTTACGACAAATAAGTGAACTATCCCCAGAGATGTGTACACTTACGGCAGGTAAGTAAACCATCTCCAGAGACTTGTACACTTACGACACGTAAGTAAACCATCCCCAGAGACATGTACACTTACGACAGGTAAGTAAGCCATCCCCAGAGACATGTACATTTACGGCAATTAAGTGAACTATCCCCAGAGATATGTACACTTAGGACAGGTAAGTAAAACATCCCCAGAGACATATACACTTACGGCAGGTAAGTAAACCATCCTCAGAGACATGTACATTATCGGCAAGTAATTGAACTATCCCCAGAGATATGTACACTTACGGCAGGTAAGTTAACCACCTCTAGAGACATGTACACTTACGGCAGGTTAAGTAAACCATCCCCAGAGTCATATACGACAGGTAAGTAAACTATCCCCAGAGACTTTTACAATTACGACAGGTAAGTAAACCATCCCGAGACATGTACACTTACGGCAGGTAAGTAAACCATCCCCAGAGACATGTACATTTACGGCAAGTAAGTGAACTATCCCCAGAGATATGTACACCTACGGCAGGTAAGTAAACTATCTCCAGAGACTTGGACACTTATGACGGGTAAGTAAACCATCCCCAGAGACATATACACTTACGACAGGTATGTAAACAATCCCCAGAGACATGTACATTTACGGCAAGTAAGTGAAGTATCCTTAGAGATATGTACACTTACGACAGGTAAGTAAACCATCCCCAGAGACTTGTACACTTACGACAGGTAAGTAAACCATCCCCCGAGACATATACACTTACCGTAGATAAGTAAACCATCCTCAGAGACATGTACATTTACGGCAAGTAAGTGAACTATCCCCATAGATATGTACACTTAAGGCAGGTAAGTAAACCATCTCCAGAGACATGTACATTTACGACAGGTAAGTAAACCATCCCCAGGGACACGTAGACTTACGACAGGTAAGTAAACCATCCCCAGAGACATGTACATTTACGGCAAGTAAGTGAACTATCCCCAGAGATATGTGCAATTAGGCCAGGTAAGTAAACCATCTCCAGAGACTTGTACACTTACGACAGGTAAATAAACCATCCCAAGAGACATATACACTTACGGCAGGTAAGTAAACCATCTCCAGAGACTTGTACACTTACGACAGGTAAGTAAGCCATCCCCAGAGACATATACACTTTCGACAGGTAAGTAAACCATCCCCAGAGACATGTACATTTACGGCAAGTAAGTGAGCTATCCCCAGAGATATGTACACTTACGACAGGTAAGTAAACCATCCCCAGAGGCTTGTACACCTACGACAGGTAAGTAAACCATCCCCAGAGACATGAACACTTACGACAGGTAAATAAACCGTCCCCAGAGACGTACATTTACGGCAAGTAAGTGAACTATCCCCAGAGATATGTACACTTACGGCAGGTAAGTAAACCATCTCCACAGACTTGTGCACTTACGACAGGTAAGTAAATCATCCCCAGAGACATGTACACTTACGACAGGTAAATAAACCATCCCCAGAGACATGTACATTTACGGCAGGTAAGTAAACCATCTCCAGAGACATGTACACTTACGGCAGGTAAGTAAACCATCCCCAGAGACATGTACTTAACGGCAGGTAACAGTGAGTTATTACGAGCAGATGGCAGAGAGAGATGACCAGCAGTACCTTCGTTACTCATGGAATTGTAATCTTTGCTTTGGGTGGTGACTTTCCATGGTCGGAAATGGCAGATTTCCACATGACTTTAAGTAATGACTTTTTTTCGGTAGTGTTTCCGTGATGTAGGCGTTTTCTGTTGTCTGGTGATGGTTCTGTGGTTTGCCAGGGGCGATGGGCCAGTGAGTTGATGTCACAACTGGTTTAGGTTGATAGATGGGTGGTTTAGTTTAATGCTGCTGCTGTGCTTAGATAGTTGGGTTATGTGAAGCAGCATCACGTGTGGCTGATGTTGTCTGTGATGTGGCAAATATTGGCTGATGGAGATGATTACGGATGAGGTGCTTGTTCTTTTGCTTGATACTAAAGAATTTTAGGTGTAACTCTGGCTGGTATTGATGGATTTCAATTTCCAGTGTAGGCGATGAGGTAGGTGGTTGGACTATTCACTTCCTCCTTAGGTGTGTGTGTTGAGCTGTCTCTTTAAGATGGAAAGGTTGCGCTGTTTTTCTCTTTAAGGCGTCCATCATGCCCTTAGCTCTTAATTGGGGCGCAGCCTCGAAGCTGCAAGCCCCGGTCTGTAGAATTTGTGATGATGATCTAGTCGTACGTAGACGCTAGCTTGGCGCATGAAGACGCTAGTTTTGGGCTTGTAAACAGAGTCTAGGCTCACGTAGACAAACGTTTAGCGCACATTGTACACACACACACACACATCGCATTGGAGTACACTTAAGGGAAGCATCGCTTGCTTGTCTCATAGTTTGTGTATGACGAGTCATGCCATCGGGAACTGGGACGCAGGGAAGTAGGACAGGTTCGTGTCAGCATGTTGAGGATTTAGCCATGGCTGCCTTGCTTATTGAACACGTGGGCACACTGATTCAAATACGGTTTTCAGCCAGGAAAAAGTAGGAGTGGAAGTAATTAGATCCGGTATAGGATAAGTGTTTAAGACAGGTCAGGTAATTAGTGAGGTAATGTCGGGTCAGCATCCATACGTTAGCCTGTAGTTATCTCGTCCGTTCTAAACCAGCCGACAGGGTTCAGCTGTACCGCTGGTTCTCACGTTAAGGATAATCCTCAAAATAACACATTCTTGTTAGCCTCAAACCTCCGTTGTAACGGTGTGTGCATTACCACATGGTTATTTCTGGTGCATGTCATGTTCGTGATGGAGGTAAGTCATGCAACTTGTATTTTGTCATCCTGACGGAAGGAATGTAGTGGTTTTAGCGACCGGGTGTTACCTGCTGCTACTGCTCTGTTGCTACGCCAAGTTTCTGTTTACGTCTCTGAGCCCGGACATCGCGTCCCAGTAATGCCCAACTCCGTTCTTCTCTTTTATCATAGTGAAGAATCGACTGCGCTACGGTGGTGTCAGGGCATTTTTTTTTTTAATTATTTATTTATTTTTTTACTTTTTTTTTTTTGTGGGCGGGGGTTGTTTTCCATGCTGCCCAGTTGATATTCATATCACGTGGAAATATTCAGGCTACGCCAGCAGGAAGCGCTGATTTAGCCGAGGTCTTCTGGTGTTGTTCGGCTTACTCCAGCAGGAAGCAAAACTTGTTGCCGAGTTCTGATAGCGGTGTTCAGCTTACTCAAGCAAGAAAAGCACTGCCGTTGCTGGGCTCCGATGACGTTACGGCTGGAGGCTTGTGCAGGATTTATTACGCCTGATGCACGTGGCGTATGCAGGCCATCCGGTCCAGCATTGTTCTGCATATGTCCGGGAATACAGCCTTTCCTCCTGTGTGTGTATGCGTGTGCGTGTGTGTCAGGCAGTAGTGGTGGTGGTAGCAGCCCAGGTGCTGTGTCGATGATGACACCCCAGGGGAAACCTTGGACCCCTTGTGTGCCCCGCACTGGAGTCAGTCAACTACTCCTTTGAATGTGTTATCAGGGGTTACGGAGAGGTACTGGCCGGTATTGCCCTACGATATCGTTGGTAAGATAACAGCACCGCGTAATCAGTGTAGCGCACAAGATAACACATATCAGAATATCCAATGGACGCCACCGTGTGGTCCCCCCCCCCCCACACACAACCTCACGGAAGGGGTACAGAGCGGGTGTTCCTTTTCCGGTTATTTGCCAGTTTCCATTGTCGGGATTGGACTATGAAGCAGCCGGCGGCGGCAGTGTATTCACCGAATGATGATAACTCGATGGGAAGTGACAGTTAGGGTGGAATTGTCCCGGCCTGTCGAGCTGGGGTTCGCTTGGAGGCGGGAATTCAGCGTGTAACCTGATACCAGGCCAGTACCGACATACCCTGCTACATTTCTCGGTGCACAGTTTTTCGCAAAGAAAATCCGTCCTGTGATAAGACGTGAAGCATGCTCAAGATGACGTGTTTTACCAATGTGGTGGTGGTGGACTGTGGTATTAACCCCTTGAGAAAGGCGGCGCGACTCATGAACACGACTGTACGACCCTAGAGCTCAACAACACGGGCCTTCAAACCCAAATTATAACCACCGATCGAGAACGTCTTAATGCTTTCCTCAGGTGTTTATGGTAACTCTGAAGACCACACTCGCTATCTGCATACGCGTCGAGGTGGAGCTCACGTTCCCCTGAGCTAGTGAAGCAAGAAGACTGTATCCGTCAGCCAGACCGGCTTCTTTACCACAACCAACTTCACAGTATAGGATCTGAATTGATTGTTCATTAACTGCATAACTACTACTTCCTCAGCAGTAGCGGCAGATGTGCCCATCATGGGTGACAGCCTGTTGTCCTCTGCTCGGGTTTTGGTTCGAGGAATGTAATAGTCCTGACAGAGGAATTATGGCTTGTAATGTTGGACGCAGGATTCATATACCACCTGAAGGGGACTAGAAATATTTCTCTTGCAAGGAATTTGCCTTACTTGGACATAGTATTGCATGATACTGTTTATTGGAAGGCAGCACACTGATGGTATATATATATATATATATATATATATAAGTAGGTCATCTCCAGAAATAATGTCGCATTTTTTGTTTTGGAGTGATTTACTTATTTTTTTCATTAATTCTTGCGAAGCTGGACCGATCACCTGCCAGTTAGGGATAAATGTTGCATAAATGAAAAGGTCATCCCATTGATCCTGGCGGACGTTAACAAATATACGAATTGGCATCTGCCGGAGCTCTTGTTTTGAATGGAGACATCATCGTGACGTCACACGCGTCCCGCCTGATATATTAGTCCAGAAAACAATGGGATGATATTTGCACGATATTTTTTCTTATGTAATCGTCTTTTTTTTTTTCTATGACCAAAGTCTGTCATTGTTGAATTCATCCTTAAGGGATAATGCGCTTTATTGTCTCTGTGAAGCAGAGGACCTGTCATCTCTTGTCGAACGTCAGCCATTTTTAAATTACCACGCCCTCATCATCAGTAATTTCATAACAGTTGGTATTGTAATGATCCTTTTGTAAGCTTCTTGTATTATATTACGGTTCCGACAGCGCGTTCGAGAGATAAATTATATGATAGTTTAGGTTTTAACACGACGGTACAACCGTGGATATGAACGCCGTGTTCACCACGCCATCATAACCCAGGGGTCGTACCGTCGTGCTCAGGGGTCGAACAGTTGTGCTCATTGGTCGTTCCGTTGTTCAAGGTCGCACCGTCGTGGTCAAGGGTCGAACCGTCGTACTCTGGGGGTTATAAAACTGTTATTTTGTCGTTAACCAGTTCTCACAATTTGCATTTTTGATGCGTAAGTACAAATTGTGAGTGTCAGTCAGGGAAAGAATAAGGAATATGCAGCAGTAACAGAATGAAAGCAGTGAAGGAATGAATGCAAAGCCGGCAAGATGGTATTACATCGCCTACTTTAATCAATGGTGATTATTTTTCTTTAGTTCAGACTGAAGTGGTGAGGTTTTAGCTTAATTGATACCGTGTTGCTATGCTGCTGATGTTGCCGGATTGCTAATGATCGATATGATAAGTTAAAACTTTTTTTTTCTTTTTTCTTTTTTTAAGTCGCTGGGAACCTCTTCATAGTTTTTGCCATGATTGGGCATAGTTATAAAGCATCAAAAAACACCCACAATCTCGCTCTCTCGCGCCCATCTGCATAATATGCACATGCATGCACGCATAGACATGTGTAGATAATTTGACTTGATAATGTCCCAAAAATAAACGGGCAGACAAGCGGAAAGTCCGTGAGGCGGGTCGGTAACGTGGCGCCCGCTGATTGGATGCGTGTCGGGTCCGGTATACGGCCCGCAGCCCACACTCGTATAATTGACCAGGAACGAGCCTGCCGCTGGTTATATCCTCTTGCTTAAACGACCGGACCAAGCGCGGGGAAATACGTCGGCAATATATATATATATATATATATATCCTTTTGATTAGGCAACCTGTCCATGCACTGGAAAGCGTCATGACAGAGCACTGTCAGGCTCAAAAAAGAAAGAGAATGGTACGTAGTTACATCTATCAGGATGGCAAATCTTGTTCTCATTCTTCATTTCACCCCGAGATTTTGTCTCAAGCTAGAGATGTTAGGCAGCCCGAAGGGTTTGTATGTGTCGTTGTTTTAACGGGAACTCGAAGTGCGCGGTGCGGTTGTGGGAACACCGCAATATATATGCGCCATCTGGCGACATTTATTTATTTTTTTTCTTTCAGCTGTAGTTTTTCGCCGTCTTCTCCACTGCCATTTATGTTGCCTAATGTTTTTCCAACCCTCTATCATGTGACAAGTTTCTGCGTCTTCTTTCCTTATATCGTTGTTTGACAATGACGAGGCCTCTTAATGGTGATGTTTAGGTTGGATGAGCTGCTGCCTATGAGTGGACGGAGCCTGCTCAGGGTCCTTAGCTCCTTGAGCACGGCGGTACGGCCCTTGAGCACGACGTAACGACCCTTGAGCACGACGGAACGACCCGCGGGGTATGTTGACCTGGCCTTTGAACTGGTCCTTAAGGGGAAAAGTTGAAGGCTTGTCCATCACACCCAAAGGTCTTCACTGTCGTGCTAAAGGGCCGTACCGTCGTGCTTGAGGAGGGGTTAACGGATAAAAAGCCTGTCGTTACCTGCAGGAGGTGAGGTGGGTCGGGAGTGTTGGGTAAGTGTTGAGGGCAGACGTTGGTTTGTGTTATCCCGGCTGTGATATGGTCATTGGATCTCTCAGTGTTGGGGAGGTAATGGTGGCTGCTGGCTCGGGCTAGCGCTGGGATCGCCACCACCACCGTACCACTATCACCACTGCCACTATCACCATCACCACCACCATCATACCACTATCACCACTGCCAATATGAAATGACCTACATGATATCGAAGCCGTCTAGACACTGGGTTGACATTCCATGTTGACCTTGACAGTATCCTTTTCCCTCATAGACCTGATGGATATCTCCATTATTTTATTGAGGCTCGCTGACTGTCATCAGTCCATTGTGTCATTATCTACTAACTGACCTTGTCCTCCAGCGAAGGTCAAACTGTGATTGTGGCCAGCTCGCATTGTTTATCCCCGCACGCTTGGTTATAATGACATGGCCTTTTGACCTGATCCTGAAGAGCCAGGTGAAAGGTCACCCATCACACGCAAAGGTCGTACCGTCGTGCTGGAGGGTCGTACCGTCGTGATATAGAGGCTAATCCGCGGATTTCTATCTCAAGGTCAAGAGTATATTACTACAGCATAGGACCCGCCATAAATGTGACGAAGTGCAGGGACGTGAGACTGGAGGAGGAGGAGGGGTAGGGAGGGAGAAGATTACGGGGGTAGGGAGGAGGAGGAGGAGGAGGGTATTGTTGGTTGTGACGCCACGCTGTCGGTCGGACCCTTGGAGGCCCGCTGTCCGCGCCAGGGGTCCTAGGCCGGCCCCACAAATATACCTCACAAGGTCCGCACCTCATGCGACTACTGCTGCTACTGTTTAGTAGTAGGAGTAGTCTGCAAGTGTTTGTATTCTCGGGGTTGACAAGACGTTCGTGTGAGCTGTGCAGACCCAAAAAAGACATAGATTCTTTCGGGAATGGGAAAGGAAGTGGATAAGTGGCGAACCTGTGACCGAGGCAAAATGTTGGCCAGTTCGAGTCGCATTGTGTCGTTCCCTACGGAATGTATGATTTGCTCCATCCTCCAGGGAGTTCTAGTTGCTGCTGGAACGGGGTCGGGTATAATGGGTTAAAGTAATGTTTGCTGTCTTTCATCTTGGCACGTAATGAGGGAGAAAGAAAATCATATTAAGGATCCCAGAAGTCTGATAATGACGTCTTTTTGTGTGTGTGTGTTTGTGGATTATGCTCTTCGTCGTTCTTCCTCAGTGGCTGCGATTCGAATCTTGAACTGGGGGTTGTATGATATATTTATGGAGACGACGGTTATTAATATAAGGGGCCTATGTGAGTGGTGGTGCCTCTCACTAACTAGAGCGAGAGTATTGATTGGAACCATAAGGGGGATGGGGTGGGTAGGGTTGGGGGGAGTTTGGACGGGGATTGCTAGGGCGGGGGAACTTTTATGGTATACGTATGTGTGACTTGCTCTGCTTTGGAAGCCTTGGACGCTGCGGTACGACTCTTGACTGCGAATGGCTTGGCCTTTGCCTTGAACCATTTAAGTGCCAGGTCAAATGCCAGGCCGTTATACCCAAGAGCATTACCGTCGTGCTCAGTGTGTTATGTTTATAGTAATATACAGTCGTGTCATCGTCAGAACAAGTGGCTTGTTCGGGGATGGCATAGAACTGTGATATAAGGTGTACCCATTGTAGGGCCTGATTGCCTGTTATGGTAAATGTATGACAACCATGAGTATTACAGGATCATCTTCGTACTAAAAAGGCTTTACGTTCAAGCAGTCCATAGGGCAAGTACTTTGCTTTTGTATGTTATATCTGACTATAGTATATATATATATATATATATATATATATATATATATATATATATATATATATATATATATGACCTTGAGTATTAGAGTGTCAGAGGTGGGGGTTTGGGCTAGACTTTTATTTTTGTCCGTACCAGTAACGGGGGACCGTGAACCTCCCGGTAAGGGAGCTCGACATTGCTCGATCCATACATCAATACATCAGGCGCTGTCACCAGTTGGAGGCACACTGCGGCAGCTACATCTTACTTTCTTATCTCTCGACACTTGACGTATCTGTTTGTTCAGACGGTGAATAATTCTTTATTATAAAAGAATAGTTGAAATCGATATTTCGGGGGCTGAAGACATGCAGGGTGAGAGATGAACTGCACAAGTGTGTGGCAGAAGTAAACTGTTAAAGGTCATTTGTATAAAGGTAATGGTTGGCAATATTGATTTTGTGTATATATATATATATATATATAGAGAGAGAGAGAGAGAGAGAGAGAAAGAGAGCAGCAGTAGTGCGGAAGAACACGTGTGGCTTCTCAAACCCAGTAACACCCGGTGTTCCGTGTTCATATTCACCTCTCCCTTGACTGCCACGACCCGTCTGTTCTCCGTCGTTTATTTCCACTTCCTTTCCTTCTTACTGTGGTGGGCTTCCTACGTCTTTCCTTTCTTTCCTGCTTCGTCGTCAATGCCAGTCGCCGCCCCAGGAAAATATTACCTGAGGTCCTGAGTGACGGTGGAGCGGTCTCTAGACCCAGGGGGGCTTGATGCACCCGAGTACCGTGTGGGAAGTGGTGATGTTCTGTGTGGAGGTCACCGCTGGATCTGGCGTGTCACGGCCCGGTGTGCAGGTCTACAGATGGTTTCGTTCTACACATTAGATCCGCCAGGTATTGGGTTGGAAGGGGCCATTGTTTAATGGCGGGTGCGTTCTCACAGAAACCCTCTTTTGACAGGTGGTGGTTACCTCAGGCTGGATTTTATTTTTCTCTCACGGCGAAAAAGCAGAGATAGGCGGCCACCAGGGGGAGGGGGGATGGGTGGAGGATCGATTTCCCTTGGCACGAGAGGGCCTTCCCCGTCCTTGGCCGTCTTCTCCAGTATAGTGTGGAAGTGTTGTAGTTCCTCGCTGGTCGATACTCTCTGTATGGAGCAGCAACCGTCCTGGTTACGGCTGGCCTTGGGTGGGTCACGTGAAGTGGAGGTAAGGTGCAGCCTTGTCCCCTCCTCCTGTGATGACTACTCCACGTCCGGAGACACCCGATACCCACCGCTGGCTGGAATGAGGCGTTCGCGGCCTGTCACAGAAGCTTTAACTTGGGTGTAGGTTGCCATTCGTATGGATTCGGAAGAGGGGGAGTTATTAGGTCTGAGTGTGTCTCTCGTCTTTGATAGGGAAATTCCTTGGGGAGTGATGAAGGGACGGGGCATCACGAGGGCCCGTGCGGGGGTACACACAACATGCGAATCTGACAACAACAACAACAATATCAGGTAATGGAATGTGCAGTGTCGGAGTCGCATTACCCTTGGAGGAGTGCGTAAGTTATAATCAACGTCGCAGGGTTCACCTCGTCCCGGTAGCCCCTCAAGCACTCAATACCAGCCCTTTACGAGCAAGCGAGCAAGCAAGCAAGCAAACAAGGTCCCCTCCCCCCTTGTCGGTCGGAGTGCACCACTAGCGTTAAGGACGCCTGAGATGGACCACACTACTTACTCGTGCCATATCCATTACCGGGGACGTAAGAGGAAGGACAGGGGTCCTTTCTTTCGTGCATCAGTGTGTGTGTCAGACATCAAGGTATTCTGTGGGTCATCTGGTGCGGATGGACAGATCACTCGCCGCCTTCTCCTCTCCCATGGCTAGACGGCTGTGGTACCCCGCAGCACAAGGTACCACGGTACATTTGTACTCCACTCTGCATCTAGTACGCGGAAAAGACAAAGTGTATTTGTTTATACATATGTATACCATACTTGATCGCCGTTATCCACGTTAGCAAGTCAACGCCAGGAACAGGCGATGAGAGGCCGCATTTGCCCCACAGACCTTCCCCTGGTTCGTTCCGGCCGCTTCACATGCCCCGGTTCAGTCGACTAATAGCACGTCGACCGGTGTATACCAAATCGTTCCAAGTCGCTCTATCCCGTGCATGCCTTTCACCCTCCTGTGTTGCATGATCGCACCGCGATCACTCAAAATCATTTTCACTCCATCCTTCCATCTCCAATTTGGTCTGCCATCTTCTCCCAATGCATGATTACCCTAGCATACCCCAGGACATTTCCAGAGGCTCCTTCATCTCCTGGGTTGCGATATGCTCAGTAGCAAGAAGAGAATGGACTCCTTTGAAGCCATTTGTTCTTGGAGGAGACAGTAAGTAATCTCAGCTTGTCAGAGGTGACTTTTCTCTCTCACGGTGTAACCTCGAGCAGACAGAGTCCGGCAATATAT
>JAYMFT010403745.1:0-18735 GCA_038088735.1 Panulirus argus | reverse complement strand
CTATATTTCAATTAGGGCCCGGCCTTGATGTGGACTTTTGTCCGTGACTGGAGCCTTCAACATAAAAAAAAAAAATACCAAATCGACCACTGACCAGTACAAGATGGTGCGACACGTATGTGTCTGGTCTTTAGGTGAAAGAAGACAGATTAGTCTGCCAACTCAGAACACAGGTAATGAGTTACCGGAGGACGGGGTCACATGAGGACGGGGTCACATGACTGGTGAAGAGTTTGTAGTAGCGGACAAGAGGGATACATGTTAGTGATATGGAGGATTCATATAACTTTTGTTGCAGTTCCCCAGACTGTACAAGAAGTGTATATCCCCACAAGGCAATGTCGATCGCTCTCTTGTGAATGGATAAATAGCCAAATGAAACTTCACTGGTACCTGATAGGGTCTTTTGTCCAGCAGAAACCAATGAGGGGGTAGTATATATAGAGGCAAAGAAATGGATTCAAAACATTATAAACTAAGAATATATACAAATTAAACCATGTGCAAAAAGCACAGAAATGGGAGATAAATCCCAAAGGGTTTACCGGTTGTATCAAACAAAAGTTACAGAAAAACCGGTAACAGTGAATGCAGCAAACAGGCACACAGCTGACAACGGCAACGTAAGGTTTAACGGGAATACCTGGATTATATTGCAATGGTATAATGTATCTGGAGAGAGAGAGAGAGAGATAGAGAAAGTTCATAGTAAAGGGCAATGCATTACAATAAATGAAGTAAAATCTAATTCTTCGTGGTCACTGTAAATACATGCTTGCACGAACTTTAGTCTATTCTCGTCATTAGTCATTACCTCTATAGTCCATTACCGTTATTAGTCATCACGTGTGTAGTTAGGGTTTGTTACCAGTGTCTGTTACTTGGCAGACACTGTGGCAAGACTTAAGAAGAGCGATAGACGTATACTGTACCGTCAGACCTGCGCGTCACGTCAAGGGTGGGCACGAGACACTACTGAGTTGCAGCCAAAACCACTTTTGACGCGTCAGCAGTAGGCCAGTTGGGCAAAAGGGTGCACCCAGCAGGTATTGTCCAGGGTTACATTAGCAGCACCCATAGATGGTGAGGAAAACCCGAGATGCATGACTGGTGTATGATGAGACGTAATCAGCTACACATTTCCCTCAAAACTACTTGCAGCAATCGCTTTGTTTGACCCCAGATGCTCTCCGTGGTATGTAGCAGCCAGGCATCTCAGTCACGAGTTGCTGTTTATCATTTGCCAGAGAACAACGATAACCCAGGATTATTCTTACCCTCCTGATAAGATATTGGTTAATGTCACATCGTGTGAACAAGTTGCGTTTCATGGTCGTATGTCTCCCCATCGATCTGTATTGGTCCACGTGGTCCTTGTCACCCTCGTGATCTGGGCGTAAACTTCATAGTCCAACGACGTTGATGATGACTTACAGATGCGATGATAAGCAGGAATAAAAAAGGCACACCAGCAGGCACGCAGGCAGGGAAGCAGAAAGCTGGAGACCAGCAGGCAGGAAGGTAGGCGGGCCAGCAGACAGACACACAGGCACAAAGGACGCGCCTGGAAACCAGTCTGTCCAGTAACGTTAAATACGTACCGGCAAAAGCGACACTTAGCAAGTACACATGCCTACCAGCAAAAACGACACTTAACAAATATACATGCCTGGCGGTCGTTGTTATGGGCATATGTTCGGCACTGCACCCAAACGTACCTCCTGGTCCAGCGATCGCTGCACACGGCTTCCTGTTGCCTCACGAGAATGACTCGTGCTCGAACTTCATACGGTTTCATTGGCTGCAGTGACACGGCTCAGCCATTTCATGTTCCCATTGGCTACATAGAGTGTACTTGTATGGATAACGAGTAGGATGATGTTCAGTATGACTGTAAATATCTACTGTGCTTGGATGTGCATTGAAAATGCATCATGTCAAAACATCCATGGGGATTATGACCTGAACGGCTCGTGACGAGTATTTGAGTGTGCCATGATGTTTATGTGTATCGTTCTTGCTTGTCTGTGGCCTTTCATGCCACACCTTCATGTGAACGTAGGATATTTCCCGATAATACAGATCACCAAAGGTTTACTGCACAACGCAGTATCCAACATTTGGTGTTAATGTGGTGTTCAGACCAACCTAACCCTTATGTTTTTTGTTTCATACGAACCCCACTTGGTATGGTATATAGAGGGGGTCTGAACCTCTGTACACAAATCGTGACAGCCTCCTTCAGCATTGCAGTCTTCCCTACCACCAACCCTTACACTACCTCCTCCCTGCCCGTGCCCTCCCCATCTGTCCCATCCTCCCCCGTCTTGCCTACTCCCACTCTTCCACCAACGCCAGCCCATTGCCCACCTTCACCCAAGGTCACCCTCTACTCTTCCAATTGCCCAGGGCTGTCCACAACTCCCTACCGTATACCAGACTTTGCGATTACAAAGTGTGTGTGCGTGTGTGTATGTGTGTGTGTGTGTGTGTGCGCTCGCTGTAAGTGAAACAATGTGTGTTGTGATACACACACAGACAGATGGTAGATGGATGGCTGCATATCATTATCTTGTTGATTTGTTCATTTTGCTACATAAAATTTTACTCCTGGCTCATGCTGAGGTACAAAAGAATGGAAACTTTTCCGTCAGACAGCTTATATCCCCTGTACATAATGTTAACACCTAGGAACAGAATTAGCTTAGTCTTCAAGTGGAACAGCCAAACCCTGCGAGGATATCTTGGCAGGGATGTTTGTGGAGGTCTTAGATATTAATAATTTTTTTTCTTAATGGACCAGACTCATTCAGTAGGATCTTATAGACTAATATATTTTACTGACACTTCAAAAAGTATTATGGCATATCTGGGCCTGGACTAGTCTCTTTACAGTTGTCGTATGGAAATACGTCAGTATTTCAATCCTTCAATAACATGTGCTTGAAGTGGATACCCATTTTGGCTAAGAGGGGATTATTCTTGTCTCTCCTCACTTGGTGACACTGAATTTATCAAAAGGTTCATAGTTGACCAAAATGATACTTATGGCAGGAGTTTATAGGAGCTTCAGTAAGATCAATACGAGAGATGTGCATTTATTCATGGTTGCATCACCACTGGGGATCTGAACATTTACAATATCACATTGTGTTTGAATGTTAGCTAGAATGGCACAGTTAACTGAATGCCCTATTTATGGCCATTTCGTCTCATCTCCTTCCTTTTATTTCAGAGGAAACTGCCAAGAGAGTTGTGCTCATCCTTGAAGTCTCGGGCTGTGGTGTCTGAATGTGTGCGGATGTAACCAGTGAGTTACAGTGAGGCTCCCGAGAGCTGGCTACTTTTGTGCCCCTACGACTAGGTAGACCACGCAATGTTCGGCAAGCCGCTGCGTCACATGATTATTGTGTGGCCATCAGCAACTCAAGGGTGAGCCGTTTTGATACCTGCTTCTTTCCCTACACGTCGAAGCTCTGGAACTCTCTTCCTTCTCATGTTTTTCCTAGTAATTATGACCTGACACATTTCAAAAGACAGTTTTTTTTCACTTTCTCCAGAATTCGTAAATACTTTCCTTTGTCTTTACTTTTTCCCTTTCATTATTGTCTCTAGATTTCAATTAAGGCTCGTCCTTGATGTAGACGTTTGTCCATGAGTGAAGCCTTCAAAATATAAGAAAAAGCTCAATGGTAAAGGGGAAGAATTGTTTGGAAATGTCTTAGTGGTAAAGTCAGGGGTTGGTGAGAGGGCAGAAGACAAGGAAGGGGTGCCACTACTGCTAAAGCGAGAGTTGTGTGAATGCGTGAAGGAGTGTAAGAAAGTGAGCTCCACAATGATATGGATAAGAATGGAAGTAGGTTGCGAGGGTTGGATGATTATTAGTGCTCATGCACCTGGCCATGAAAAGAAAGATGAAGAAAGGTAAGTGCTTTTGGAGCAGCAGAGTTAGTGTGTCAGCAGCTTGGGTGCAAGAAATCGGGCTTTAGTAATAAGTGATTATAATGCAAGGATGAGCAATGTGGATGTTGATTGTATAATTGGGGAACACGGGATGTTCAGTACGGTGAAAAGGAATGGCGAACAGCTTATGGAGATGTACTGAAAGAGAGAGAAAGGACAGATGATTAGGAATGTCTGGCTTGAAACCCAACATTACGGAATTAGCTAAATCGAACTCTAAGAAAGTGGGTGTCCTGTTTAGCCGTCGAAATTTCCTTTAACCAGTAGCTCCGTTTATACAAGGGATTGATTGGTCCTTGTATGGAGTACTGCTTTCACATTTGGGGTGGTTCTACCTCTGCATCCTTACTTAGCAGAGTTGAGTCGAAAGCGGTCTGAATTATAGACTGTCCTAGGCTAACTTCAAAACTTGATCATCTTGCTCTATGCCGCAGTGTTGGTTCACTTTCCCACGTCTATAAGTAGTACTTTGCCTTTGCTCCCGAGAGCTGGCTGCTTGTGTACCCCCACCACTAGGTATACCACTTAATACTCGGCAAGCTGCTGTGTTATATGATTACTGTGAGGCGTATGGCAACTCACGGGTGGGCTGTCTTGATATCTGCTACTTTCCCTACACCTCAAAGCTTTGAAATTCTTTACATTCTCGTGTTTTCCCAATAAGTATTACCTGGCACATTTTAAAAGACAGGTTTTCACTTCCTCCAAGATTCTTAACTACTTTCCCGTGTCTCATCTTTTTCCTTGACGTTGCCTTTTGTTCGTGACTGGAGCTCCCAGTGTAAAAGAAAAAAAAAAAAAGACGTACATAAATATACGTGGGTGAGTAGGAAAGATAGTAAAAGTCATTATTGGATTACATACTGACTGACAGGATAACAAACGAGAGACTCTTGCAGGTAAATATTGTGAAAGGTGCAGATGATGGGATATCCGATCATTTCCTCCTGATGGCCAGGATGAATATTTTCAAAGGTTTTCAGAAAGAAGGTAATGAAATTCAGTGATCGTAGAAAAGAGACATGTGAAGAAATACCAGGAGAAATTGGATGTAGAATGACAAAAGGTGAAAGTAAACAAAGCTAAGGAAGTGGGTAAGGAATGGGAGATATTTAGGAAAGCAGAGCTAGTATGTGCGAAAGAAATGTGTGGTATGTAGAAGGTGGGATGTGGATAGGTGAGGAAGGGAGAAAGTGGTGAGATGAAAAAAATAGAAACTTGCTGGTAAAAGAGAAAAGAAGTGTATGGGAGGTACATACAAGGAGTGCAAATGATTGGGAGATGTGCAAGAGGAAGGTACAGGGGTTGAAAAAGAAGGCAAGTGAATTTTGGGGTGAACGAGTATCAGGAAACTTCATGGATGATATAATATGATGTTTTGGAAGGAGGTAAATAGTGTGAGAAAAACAAAGGAACAGATGGAAACATCGGTGAAGGGAGCATATGGGGAAGTGGTAGCAGGTAGGTATGAGGTGAGGAGTTGACTGAGTGAGTATTTGAAGGATTAATGATCGCGTTTGATGATAGGATGGCGGATGGCGGTTGTTTGGGTTGGGGTGGCATGCGAAGTGAGATAATCGTGGAGAGTGGTTAGGTGAGGGGAGAAGAGGTGGTGAAAGCCTTGCAGAAGATGAAATGTGGCAAAGCGGCGGGATTCGATGATATTGCAGTTGAATTTTATGAGAATAGGGAGATCTGTGCAGTTAGATGTCTTTTTTTAGGATTTTCAGCGTATGTATGGCTCATTGTAAGTTACTTCAGGATTGGCGGAATGCTTGTATATTGCCATTGTGTAAAGGCAAGGGGGCAAAGGTGAGTGTTCGAACGAGTGTACTTGATGAGTTGTATGGAAAAGTAGTGATTCAGGTCAGGTAGAGGATAAGCTGATCAGATCTTTACTCTGAAGAGAGAAAAAAGGGATTTTCATGTAGCACTCATGGATTTGGAGAAAGCATATGATAGGGTTTACAGTGATGCCTTTTTTGGAAGGTCCTACGAGTATATTGTGTAAGGGGAAAGCAACCAGAAAAAGGGAGTTTTTATGAAGAGTTTAAGGCGTATTTGCGAGCAGGGAGAGAGATGAGTGGTTCCAGGTGATGCTGGGTCTTCGGCAGGGATGTGTGATATCACCATGGCTGTTTAATTTGTTCGTGAATCAGGTGGTGAGAAAGCTACATGCAAGGGTTTTGGACAGGCATGCAGGGTGTACAGGCTGTAAGGGATGTGGGGGTTTGGGAAGGGCTATTGTTTGCTGATAACAGTACTTTTGGTAGATTCGAGTGAGAGACTGCAAAAGCTGGTGTTTGAGTTTGGGAGTGTGTGTGTGTGTGTGTGAAAGGAGGAAGTTTTTTTTTTTTTTTTTTTACGTTAGCTGAGACGGCACGGGCAGCTGAGGCCCTAATCAAGGCCATCCTATTAACGCTATATAGTTATATACCCTTGCCTGAGCCAGGTACCCATTTTATCGACCAACCCCTGGGAGTGGATGAACAGCTGGGTTGACTGTGGACCGACTGCCGCAACCAGGATTCGAACCTATGCGCTCTACCCTGGGCGGCCCGTGAATGCGTCACGGTCAGGAACGCTCACGTCTGGGATGGCAGCTGGGAGTACCAAAGGTTTTGGTCCCAATTACCCCAGGAATGGGACATACACGGCGTGGGATTGGAAATGAATATGCTAGATACGAGCCTCCAAAAGTGATTGCTGGGAGAGCAAGAAATAGTTCAATGCTGCATACCTTCCACCAAGCTTACGGAGCGTTTGCTAACCATCATTTTATTGTTTGTCGATAGAAAATCAGTTGCCACTAACGTAATATCTCAGTTAGAGCAAAATAAGTTCGAGCTGAGTCACACTTGCCTGTTCTTATAGTGAAGTTATACCCTACCTATAGCGAAGTTATGCCTCCTATAGTTAAGTTACACTTAATAGTCCTCCTATAGTGATCGTATACCTACTTGTTCTCAAAATATAGTTTGCCTACTTATTCCTCCGATAGTGAAAAAATACCTATTAGTTCTCCTATAGTGAAGATGTTCCTACTAGTTCAACTGTGGAAGGTATGCCTTTTACTTTTTCTGTAGTAAATTTTATATTGAACCTATGATACACTTTGTAGGTACTTGTCCAGTGCATTCTTAAACCTTTTCTTGTGGTGAATTTATAACCCACTTGTTCTCGCAATGTTTAAACCTACTAGTTTTCCTGTAGTGAAGTTATTAAGGATACATGGGGGCAGCGTGTGGAGGTTGAAGATACACGAAAGCGTGGTGGATGAATTTTAAGGATGCATTTTGATGTAGTAGGTGAAGGTGGTGGACACATGGGAGGATGGTGGGCGGAGATTGTGGACACAGGGATGGTAGTGAGTGAAGGTTGCGGATACATGGGAGGGTAGTGGAGGTTGAGGACACATGGGAGGGCCGTGGGTGGAGATCATGGATTGGAGGGATGAGGGGAGAGGCTGGCTGGCTGGCTCAGGAAAGGAAGGCAATTAGAAAAGGAGCTGAGAAGATAATGGGCTTAACTGAGCAAGACTCCGGAGGGAGGGAGTGGGGAGCGGACGGCAGAAGGTCAGTGATAAAGAGGGAGTAAAAGGATGGTAGTGATGAAGATGGAGGAGGGGGGGTGGGGGGTAACTGGATGGCAGTGATAAAGAGGGGGTGAGAGGACAATAATAAAGATTGAATAACAGGACGGCAGTGATAAAATCGATAAACTTACAGAAGACAATACAGGTAAAGATACAGAAGAGTAGGAGTCAACTGGACACAACAGAGGAAACGGTGCAAGTGAGAGAAACAACGCAGCAGAGGCTATTTAATACCCCCCACAGGCATACATTGGAGGCCTGCAGTGTGGAAGAAACTTACGATATAACGGTACGATGAGGCACTAAAGGGTTGAGGGTTCTGAAAGAATATAGAAACAATAACAGAATAAACAAAAGAAAAAAAAAGGTTGATGAATCTGGTCGGCCATGATCAAGAAAATAAAAATCGGAGCTGTTAACGAGCCACTGGAAGGTGATATAGACCGTTAATGAAGATGAATTATAACCTGACTGGCAGGCAGTGCTTGGAGCTACCATAGGCCTCCTTGTGCTGCAAATTGCAAAGGATGAATTAATTCACAATTATAAAGCCATTTGAAAGGAATTACTGGTATCATTATGGAAATTGGTGTGTGGAGAGGGACGGATTAGGCCAGCCACCACGTCTAGGGGGTAGTATGAATGTACATATATAGGTGAGGGAGGCGTGGTTTGGTGAGGGTGTAAGAGGGTGAGGGCGTTGTGCGGTGCGGTGAGAGTGAGAACATGGTAGAGTGCGGGGGATGGCGTGGCATAGTAAGGGAATGGGTGTGGGAGAATGAGGATGAGGGCGTGTTAGAGTGAGGAATTGAGTGAGGTAGGATGAGATTGAGAGCTTGGTAGAGTGAAGGTGAGGACATGATAGAGTTAGGGAGTGGATGTGGTAGAGTGAGGATGAAGGCGTGATAAATGAAGGGTGTGGTAGGGTGAGGGTAAGGGCGTGGTAGAGTAAGGTTGAGGGCATGGTAGAGGAGTGAGATCTGGGAAACAACTGGAACAGCTGGGTAGTATAAGTAGGCAGGTAATGGAGCACAATTTGCAGAGTAACGTGAGGTGAATATGCCAACGACACTACACGTAATACCATTACCCAGGATGGGTGTAGAGATATGCAGATGTTGGTGAGTGTACTGATGGTGTATCATTACCGAGGATGGTTGTAGGTATGTGTAGATGTTTATGTTTACTGATGATGAATTATCTATTTGTACCGTATGTGGTGAGAGTTCTACTCTCGTGGGGTCCCGTCTCCTGAGCTCTCTCCACCTGTGACGAGATTTTGCGGAAGGGTAGAGCAAGCGCGTATCGCTCCCCGCTCCCCATAGGAGGCTTGAGAGAGCAGAATAAAGTATTGTGAGTTACATGTTGTCGAATGTTATGTGTGAGGTGGAGAGAATTGGTACGTGAGACTGGAAGGAAAGACAGCAACCATGGGCGAGAGAAAGGAACTTGACAGCTCACTACGCCATCGTCTCTCTCTCTCTCTCTCTCTCTCTCTCTCTCTCTCTCTCTCTCTCTCGATAACCAGGTGGGTGTAGTACTTCCCTTGGTCGTTGGTTGCCTTCATATAAATGCCCATACTCCCTACTTTGGTAGAAAACCCGTAGATGTATTTATAAATCATATGCATATGTGTACCTTTGCAACTTGCACGTATGCACACACTTATCTTACTTTGCCTGACCTGATCATTGCTTTCTTTTTTTTTTATGTTGAAGGCTCCCGTCACGAACAAGAGTCCACATCAAGGCCGGGCCCTAACTGAAATATAGAAAGAATTAAGAAACGGAAAAAGAAAAGAAAGGAAAGTATTTGCGAATTTTTAAGAAAGTAAAAGACCTGTCTTTTGAAATGAGCCAGGTCATAGTTATTGGGAAAGACACAAGAAGGTAGAGAGTTCCAAAACTTCGATGTGTATGGAAAGAAACAGTTATCAAAACAGCACACCCTTGAGTTGTCGATGGCCCCACAGTAATCATGTGACGCAGCAGCTTGCCGAATATTGCGTGGTCTAGCTAGTGGTTGGAGCACACAAGCAGCCAGCTCTCGGGAGCAAGAGCCAAAGTGATACCTATGGAAGAGGGAAAGTGAACCAACATTGCGGCGTAGGACAAGGGTGTCAAGTTTGAAAGTTAGCCTGGGACAGTTTATAAGTCGTACCGCTTTCGCCTCAACTATGTCAAGTAAGGAAACAGAGCTAGAACCACCCCAAATGTGGGAGCAGTACTCCATACAAGGACGAATCAATCCCTTGTATAAGCGAAGCAACTGTTCAGAAGAGAATTAACTACATATAAACAAGACACCCAGTTTCTTAGAGGCAGACTTAGCTATTCCCATAATGTGGCGTTTCCAAGAAAGATTGGATGTTACAGTAATACCAAGTCTGTTCATTGAGTCAAGAGGTGGAATTACAGAACCGTCAAAGGAGATAAGAGAATTTTGAGAAGTTTTTGATAAAGAGATGGGTAGAAATTGGGTCTTGGAAGCATTAAATTCAACAAGATTTTGTGTAACCCTCTGAGATATCCTCTCCAAGTCCGAGTTTATTGTGGAAGCTGTGTCAAGGCGAAATGCAGATCAAGTGAGAGAAGAGGGAGCAGAATTGAAGGGTGTGGATGAATGCAGCGTTGAGTCGTCAGCGTATGATTGCATTGGATTATTTATGGAAGAAAGAAACTCGTTGAAAAAAAAACAAGAAAAAGTATTGGGGACAGGACAGACCCTTGAGGGATACCGCTGTTGATGGAGAAAAGGGGGAGGCTGATCCATCTAAAACTACAGAGATAGATCGGCCGGAGATGAAGCTAGATATCATGGAGCAAAGTGAGGGAGGGAAGCCAAAACAGCTGAGTTTAGAGTTGAGATCCCGATGCCACACCCTGTCAAAAGCTTTAGATATGTCAAGGGCATCTACATATGACTCCCCAAAATCTTTCAGGGATGGTGATGACCAGACATTAGTAAGATTGGAAAGTATATCACCAGTTGATCTCGCCTTACGGAAGCCATGCTGGTGATCAGAGAGAAGACTGGTTTTCGAGGTGCTTAAGGATATGGGAGATGAGGAGAGATTCAAAGACTTTGGAAATAGATGTCAAAGCAACAGGACGATAGTTAGAGGGGTCCAAAGGGTCACCCTTCTTAGGGATGGGATGTATCAAAGCATGTTTCCAAGGAAAAGTTTTGGTTTTTAAACAGAAACGGAATAGACGACCAAGTACAGGTACAAATTTAGAGGCACACTCTTTCAGTACACGGGGATGGATGCCATCAGGACCATAAGCCTTGCTTGTGCCCAGAGAAAGAATCGCTCTTCGAACAGTCCAAAAAGAGATTACAGGAAGAATCATAGGATTAGTAAGAGGATCGTCAGGGGATGAGGTAATGTTAGAGTCATCCAAGGTGGAGTTAGAGGAGAAACGGGAACCAAAGAGAGTTACTTTGCCAACGGGAGAGACAGCTATAGTACCGTCAGGACAGAAAAGTGAGGAAAAGGTAGAGCGACAGTAGTTGATAGAGATGCCCTTAGCTAAAGACCAGAAAGACCTATCCATTGATGACGAGGAGAGGTTATCGCACTTCCTCTGAATAAAGGAACGCTTCGCCTCGCGGATAACGCGCTTGCAATGATTACGGGCAGTGATAAAAGCTGAATGGGAGCCAGAGGTAGGAGAGTTTATCCAAGCCCGAAATGCCTGATCCTTCGCCTGAATGGCCTCAGAACAGGAAAGGTTGAACCATGGATTGGATGAAGAAGTAGTCTTGGAGGAAGAGGGGATAAATGCTTCTATTCCCGCAAGAATTACTTCTGATATGCATTTGACGGAGACAGAAGCATCACCACATAAGAGACAGTAATTTACCCAAGTAAAGTCAGAAAAGACGTTACATAGTTCATTCCAGTCAGCTTTGTTCAGGTGCCAGTATTTAAGCTTAGAAGGGGCTGCTGAAGAGGGAGGTGCCGTTAGAATTGATACATTTATGAAAGTGTTATCAGATGAACCAATTGGGGGCGAAATTGTGTATTTACAGCGAGATGGACTAGAGGTGGAAAACTAAATCCAGAATATTAGGAGAATGGTCACAACGGTCAGGTATATGGGTAGGCTTTGTACACCTGTTCTTCCTCGACTTATATGGTCATAGTTATTAGGTGATGCAGAGACACGAACGTTCACAGAGTGTACAGCCTCGCAACTGTCTCCCTCGTGTACAGCACCAACCACCTCCTCAATGTATAGTACGTGTAGGCTAGATCGAACCGTAGATGCTACATCGGCAGTTCTGAACATGAATGACTTCTTATTGATACTTGTACAGAAAGTCCTGACTTGGTTACTGGCCAGACCTCTTAACGTATTGTGTGCATACACATACATTCACAGAACCTTCTTTCTCTCATCTCCTGTACACTACAGACGTCGTCCAAGGCTGACTACTGCAGCAAGTGCCATGCATCAGGTGGACGATCCGCGTCTCCCCCGAGGGGAACAAATGCTGACAGATCGACCCGTCAAAGCTCCAGCCAGGAAGTCCATTCATTTCCTTCACACGAGATCGGCGCACCTACAGCCGGCGCACACCTAAATGGTCACGCGCCCCTGTGGTCGCTCAATGTGTTCATTTTAGATTCTTAAATACATAAACATTTGCTCGTACACGATACACGCACAAACACAGAAACATCCACAGGCACACAACGTAGAGAAATCAGTGCCCAAGATATAAGAAAAATATCTCTCACCTTCAGGCGACCTCTTCTACACTCCCAGCAGTTCACACTCCATGTCTCTACCACCTTCAGATAATAAGCAAATTCAAGATACGTATATCTAGTCTGGTGAGGACGTATGGGAGTAGTTTGCCAAGCGCTTATCAGGTCCCTTGTCTGGCGCCTGTTAGAGGCAGGGTATCAATGCCAGCCCTCCCTCTACACACGGTGTTCCTCTCCCTGTGTGGTACGTCTTTGTGTCTGGCACCCGTCAGAGGCAGGGACTGCTGCTACCTGCCTCACCTCGTCCGTCCACATCAAATGCTCCTTGGAAATGGAAACAGATCGTCGATTCAACAAAGACCTGTTCAGTGTGTTCATGAATAAGAAAAGAGTGATGTATACATATCAGAGACTTCTGAAGTAATCCTTTACTCGAATCTTGTTTGTTAAGGCGAATTTGTATGGGCTCCACCTGCTGGATGTGACACGGCGAGCGAATAGTCATCTCTTGCGAGACTGTATAACTGGGAGTATGGTCTCGTGAAAGAACTTCTCACTCCAAAGGAGTTTACATTTCCCTGCTACTAGAAGTAGAGCGGTTTTGGGCTGCAGGAGCCTTTAGAAATGTCCTGGGTAACATCAGGATTCTTTCAAATAAATAAGTCCTGTGGTAATCATATGTAAAAAGATAAAATAAGTGTATACTCTGCGTAATTCATTATACGAAATTAAGGTGTCTCCAGGGACTGACATCTTTCTTTGAGATGATTTATAGGTCTCTTCGAACTCTGTATCGGGAGGAGAGATACACAAGTTGCAGGGTAGTGTTGTTCTGAGGGAGGAGTGGGTACTTCGTATTAGGAAAGGCCAGGCAAGGTCCTGTTATTGATATTTGGATAAAGGGTGTCAGGTGAAAACATCTGTGCTTGTCATTAGGAACTCTACTTAGAAATTAAGTGCGTGATGAAGTTTACACTGGGTGGTGTCCAGTGTTTATGTGAGTATCTCTCCTTCGTAGGACAAGGTAAGTACAGCATGTGATGGAATCTCCACAGGAAGACAATTTTGTGGTGTGGAACAGGAAGAACTCTACCTAGAGCTTAGTTCGGGACTTGAGGAACCTTACCCTGCCTGGAAAAGTCCGGTGCAGAATGTGAGGTAATTCTACCCTGGGCAATCCATCAATCCACACTGTTACCAACCAGAAGAAGCAACCAGCACTGGACCACAAGCTTTACATCGACTGAGACGATGGTAGCTCACACTAGCCATGAGACGAGCTACGAGCAGACCATGAACCCAAATACCAGCCGTGAGTTTATGAGGATACTCATCGCCAGAACCTAAACACCAGCATCAAACAAGGTGTCTGCCTAGGAACAATGAGCTGCGCTGGACCCCTGAGTCATGACCTTATAACCAGTCATGAGTGCAAATATCACCAAGGCGTGAGTTGTTCCGCCTCCAAGGCATGAGAATGTCGTCCAGCCGCCGACATAGTATGGGCAAAAATTTCCCCCATCGTGGCCATCTTGGATGAGAGGATAAAAATGAAGAGGGTAATGAAAGGAATTACTTTGAGCTCTCCGGGCGTTTGTGGACCTGGCTCTTAAAGGTGGAAAAGTTATAGGAAGAAAGAAAAAGACCTCAGAGGTAAGGGAATTCTGCAATTTTCTTGTTCAGGAAAAGAGGAGAGCATCATAACAGTCAATCCTCGTGTGGCTGGGACACACACAAAATGTTTGCGAATGCAGCAGGCTAAATGATATCTGTACAGCAGAGGATAGAAGCAGCCTCACCCCTTCTTCCACGTTGTCCCTCATCCGTTCTTCCTCACTCTTCCTTACCCGTGCCTCTGCACTGTCCCTCACCCCTGATAGGCAGACAACACCGACCGTGGAGGAATTACTGCCTGGGTGTCGGGCGACATAGCCAACTAATATTGCGTTTCTGTCGCGTCTTCCCCTAACCAAAGCTTCTGTCTTCTCTTCCTGCCACGCTTATGAGTTGCTGGAATTCATCCCACAAACAACCACTTTCTGTTTAATACATATCACTCGACAACACGTAACTCACACGATTTTTATCACTTAATTCTAAATTTTCTTTCTCTTTTATATTTTGCAATTAAGTGGAAGTACACCCAGACAATGCATCTCTGGAACTGAGTCAGAAAGGTCCCAACGGTCAAGGAGGGCTGGTTGGTTCCCAGGGCCGTTTTGGACATCATCAAGCATCTGAGACTAATTCAAAACATGTTCACCCTCTACAGCTTTGTTTCCATGTCTCGTGTCTCCACTTCTCTCCAGATCTTCCGGTTATGTACAACTCTTCAACTATTTGTCCTCCTACCACGAAGAACTATTTTTTTTTTTCTTTTGGCGTCCACGTACTAAAGTCCTACACGCAGGGACTTTAGACATACATCACAAAGATATGGTTAGGCTCTACCTGGGATGATCCCGGTGGAGCCGAGGCCATTTATTAATTCCTTCCTTAACGATCTGGAACAATTTTCTTGAAATGTTTTAAAGCGAATTCCTGATCGTCATAATCACTAATCCAAAACACTCGACCACTTATTACCACTAAACCATTCCGCAATACATTCATTATTTTCGCTTCCTCAGGGTCTTCAGATCACAATATCATCTTTACAACTACGACCTGGGCACGTCCACCTCTCATACCCCCACTCGAATCTTTCGTTGTGTCACTTTGATATCTCTAAAGCATTTGACAGTGTCATATATGAGTCTTTGCTTTCCACAACTCCTTTCTGTGGCTTCTCTGCTTCTATCTTCTCCAGTGGATGGCTACCTTTCCCACCTGGTCCACTGAAGAGGTAGATGAAGGAGCAACGTCTTCTTTTCGTCTGATCAACCCTGGTATACCGAGGGTTTCATCTTACTCTGCCTCCTCTATTTCTTCTCTCCACTGATGACCTTCTTTCTGTAGACTCTAACCCAACTCACTCATACACACAGGTGATGCCATTCTACATCTTTTAACTCACTGCAACTCCCCCCCCCCTCCCCACCTCACTCTAATACTCGTTCTTTATCTTGCGCTGAATACACCTCCTCTCTTGTTTCAGACCCGTGCAACGTCGACAGCAACACCTGGTTATTCAGCTACGCAAATACTCCAATTCACCCTCATCTCTCTCTCTCTCTCTCTCTCTCTCTCTTTCCCACTGTTTACCCTCAAAACATTGCATATGGACATAACCATATCCCTCACTTCGTGCACCATCTCCCCCCCCCCCTCCCCGCCCACCCCTCGCTAATGAACATTAAAAATCTTCTTCCCAAAAGCCGAGTGTGTTGAATGCGTCCCGTATTCATATCTCTTGGGAGCAGCTATTCCATATGTATGACGGGTTTTATTCGCCCTAGTATAGAGAACTGTTCGTATATCTGGGATGGCCCTTCCTCCTTAGCGAGAGTGGAATCTGAAGCCTTCCGCCTAATCTGTCACAGCTCCAGCTTACACCGCTCTTCAAGCATCCCTTTCCATCCGCCTTGATATTGCTGACCCTCGCCTAGCTGCTGCTTCCCATAATTTTTGTGTCGAGATAAGCCAAACGAGGATTGACCGTTGGATTATCTCCTTCTTCCGTCTTACAGAGATGTGGAATTCCCTTCCTTCCCCTGTCTTTCTCACTTCCTATGAGCCTTCCACCTTCAAGCTTGAGTCAGGTTTGCAAACACCTAAGGAGCTATAACTAATCTCATTCTTCTTCTCATAGTCCTTTTCTTTCATGTGAGACTGCCTTGATTAGGGTATGATTCTGCCTGCGCCACGTCGGTCACTATTTAGAAAAGAATGTGTCCCTCACCCACTCCTCACCCCTGCCTCCACATTGTCCCTCGGCCTTCCCTCACCCCTGCCTCCACGCTGTGCTTCACCCCTGCCTCTAGGGGACCACGTAATGCACTGCAGTGATCATTACAGTGGATAACTTTTAACAGCGCTGCACCGACCCTCCGGTAATCTTTGTATAATTCGTTTGGACCACAACTGCTGTGTTGTTATTGGCCACAACTTTTTCGTTGCATTGGATCTAAATTTAGTATTGCTGGGACCTCATCCACTTATTGCGCTTGTGTTGCTATTTGCCTCGACTTAGCAATGCTGTGGGCCACAAGTTCGAGTTGCAATGGGTCTCGACTCTGGCGTTGTTGTGGACCATGAATTCGTGTTGCTGTAGGCCACAACTTCGAGTTGCAATGGGTCTCGACTCGCGTTGCTGTGGACCATGAATTCGTGTTGCTGTGGGCCACAACTTCGAGTTGCAATGGGACTTGACTCACGTTGTTGTGGGCCACAGCTTCATGTTGCTATGGGTCTCGACTTGGCGTTGCTATGGACCATGAATTCGTGTTGCTGTGGGAAACAAATTCGTGTTGCAATGGGTCTCGACTCGCGTTGTTGTGGGCCACAACTTCATGTTGCTATGGGTCTCGACTTGGAGTTGCTGTGGGCCACAACTTCGTGTTGCTATGGGTCTCTACTTGGCGTTACTGTGGGCCACGATTTCATCTTGCTATGGGTCTCGACTCGGCGTTGCTATGGACCATGAATCTGTGTTGCTATGGGTCTCGACGTGGCGTTGCTATGGACCATGAATCTGTGTTGCTATGGGTCTCGACGTGGCGTTGCTATGGACCATGAATTTGTGTTGCTATGGGTCTCGACTCGGCGTTGCTATGGACCATGAATTTGTGTTGCTATGGGTCTCGACTTGGCGTTGCTATGGACCATGAATTTGTGTTGCTATGGGTCTCGACGTGGCGTTGCTATGCGCCACAACTTTATGTTGCTATGGGTCTCGACTTGGCGTTGCTATGGACCATGAATTTGTGTTACTATGGGTCTCGACGTGGCATAGCTGTGGGCCACAATTTTTTGTTGTTTTTGGTCTCGACTTGGCGTTGCTGTGGGCCACAATTTTATGTTGCTATGGGCCTCGACTTGGCTTTGCTGTGCGCCACAGCTTGGCGACGCTATGGGCTAGAAGTCTATTTGGAACAAGTGTAGTACTGGTAGTAGTAGGAGAAGTAGTAGTAGTAATAGTAGTAGTAGTGGTAGTAGTATAAGTAGTAGTAGAAGTAGTAGTAGTATAAGTAGTAGTAGTAGTATAAGTAGTAGTAGTAGTTGTAGTAGTATAAGCAGTATAAGTAATAGAAATAGTAGTAGTAGCAGTAGTAGTGGTGGTGGTGGTGGTATGATAGTAGTAGTAGTGGTGACTCTGGTGTCCACACCTCAGTCAGGAATGATACTATCGCACACCCGTGACGCCCCACCAGCTCACCACACCTGTGTCTCGTCTCTGTAACCTTTTATAAAACAAAAAACAAAAATCCCATTTTCTGAGACGGGATCGTAAACTCTTTCCAGACATTTGTCGATATTACGAAACTTAATGGAATTATGTCCATAAAGTTTTACCAGAGAACATTTGCACTTCTTCCCTTAAGACCATCATCAAGCTCGCTGTGAGCGAAATTGAGGGAATTCTCTGAGGGAGAAGCTAAGAAAGTATAATGTTTAAAATCATATATTATCTTCGTGTGGAGACCTGGTTAAGTAACGGGCCCAGGAGTTCATTAATGCCTCTCTTATCGTTAATGAAATGCTTGTTTCACATTGTGACGTTACCAGCAACGCAGACATACCTCCCCAGTTATACGTACGTACAGGGAAATGTTCCGTTTGTTCCGTGTGTGTGTGTGTGTGTGTGTGTGTGTTATATGTTTAGATATATTTCTTTGTTGTATTTCACGTCATAACGGAGACAGGGAGCTGGTCCCCAACTGTCCATGTTGGTGTCGGCGTCCTGACGCTACTGGCAGAGAGATTTAGGGTCAGTTGGGTTCATACAGTCAGGGTCATCAGGGAGAATGACCATGCATTTAGGGTCTACGTTGTTTAATGTCAGTGTCAAGCGTGAGAGGTGAACTGAGCGTCGCTGGTCACGTAGTACAGGGGTTAGTAAAGGTCAATAGGTGTCAATGTGACTGTAGTGGAGGCTGAAGCTTTCCGAGGAGTATGGAGGTAAGGAGGGCAGATGGGTCTATGAACTAGCACTCCAAGGGACAATTTCTCTCCTGTTAAATCCTCTCCAAAGTCAAAGTCCGCGGGATTAAGGGTTTGCTAACCTAAACTCGGAGATTTGGAGTTATTCTTATTCATTGTCTTTATCATACAAGAGCAGAGTTTAGTTATCTGGTGGAGGCCCCGTGTTAACCTGGTTACTGGAGGTAGGAGAGTGAGGTCAGGTCATAATGACTGAACGTACCAGACAGGTCAAGATCCGGTGGCAGGAGAGTGAGGTCAAGTTAGAAAGGTCAACGTACCTACAGCGGCCAGGTCGAGTAAGGTGAGCTGGTGCTGAAGGCCAGGGGCTGGTGGGTCGACAGTCTTCCTCCTGGTCACAGCCTCACACACACGGCAC
>JAYMFT010403744.1:0-33952 GCA_038088735.1 Panulirus argus | reverse complement strand
ATTTGCTGCCAAGTCCACTCCCAGATATCTAAAACACTTCACTTCCTCCAATTTTTTCCCATTCAAACTCACTCCCCGACTAACTTGTCCCTCAACCCTGCTGAACCTAATAACCTTGCTCTTATTTACATGTACTCTCAACTTTCTCCATTCACACACTTTTCCAAACTCATTTACCAACTTTTGCAGTTTCTCACTTGAATTAAAGCGTTTTTCAAGTTGAATAATGTATTTATCCCAATAGTTTTAAAGATTTTCATATAACAGTGAAAAAAATTATTTACAGAAGAATATTTCATCCACTACTTTTACTCAGATAATGTATAGAGGTTTTTAGAGGAGTGTCAGAATAATACACTTAAATGTGCAGTAGTAATGCCTTATTGTCAAGTGAGTTGCCTCTCTGCAGCATTTATCTTTTTTTTTTTTACCTACACTGAAAAACTACTAATCATTATCATGTTTTACTTTATGTAATTAATCTTTTTGGATATAGTCCATATAATTCCATAATGACTTTTTCATAAGAAAATACGAAATTGTGTGAAATTACGGGCAAGTTCCCAGTCTAATGAGTTTTGTCAAGTTCAGGCAGGAGCTAGCAACACTGCTTTCACTTTTTCCAGAAACACCTTGTGCCTTATCTTGGTCAACTTTCAATGCTGGAAAAGTTTTAAGTCACTCTTTAAACAATCTGAGGACAGACCATCATCAAGTAATTCTAGTCTTCTGAATCTAGTTAAAAGTTTCTTATTTTCTTTCTTAGAAAACTCGTAGACATGTGCTATCTTTGGCATGAATGTAAGATGACTGACTGAAGGGAGAAATTGCCATGCACTACCCCCTCAGCCATCACTCAGGCTTGGCACACAGCTTTGAAGTAGAGGCACAAAGCTGGATGCTTAAATATCTGTCTGGAGGAGTCGCCCAACTCAAATATGCATCATGTTGAGCTGAGAACTTAAATGTGGCTATTAATATTTCATTGTGCCCTTTACAATTCATTCATCGCTATGAGTGATGCCAAATTTAAAAAGCTTATGGTTTTGCCTTGATAGAAAAAAGTAGTAAAAAAGGACCAATTACAATTTTCAAATTTTGCTGGAGAATTTACACTTTGTGAATCCATGGCCAAAGGGTTAAACTTCTGAGCTACAGGTAATGATCATCTGGAAGCTTAGTGATGGTGGTGGTGGCATAATGATTATTTTGGTTGGTACATTAAATGATTGGTGTACTATATATATATGCAATTACTTGTAATTTTCCCTTTGAATTGAAAAGTAATTTTCAATAAATATTGAGTGTCAGAGGATAATTTTTCTTGTTTTTTAATTGTATTTTATTTCTTCATGTGAATAGCATTTATTTCATGGATCAGATGCTAAGAGTACTAAAAGTTTTTATATATTGAAGTGCATTAACTTTACAGGTAACAGATGACATGAAGACTCACAAGAACCCTAGCTTACGTGAGGGTCCAAAGCCATTTGTGAAGCAGTCTAGCCCACTCAGCCGTGTATCTCCAGCCCGAGATGGCCCCACTGGGCGTCCCAGAGTTGTGTTAGAGGGCAAGAAATGGTTTGTTGAGTATCAGAGTGACAAACCAGACATTGTCATTAAAGATGCCAAAATGGATCAGTCTGTTTACATCTTCAGGTGCCAGAACACTATAGTCCAAATAAAGGTAATGTAGGATTTACTCAAGTTCTCTCCTTGATCTCTTTTCTTCTGAATGATTGACTTGGTTTTAAAATATTTAGTTCATATGAAGTATGAAGGCCGGAGAGGATGGATATATGTATGTAATACAAATACTACTAGTGGTTTGCTGCTCAGAATTATGTATTTGCATTGTCTCATTATGAGTTTTTATAATAAGATACTTTGAGGGAGTTCCAGTTGGAACAGGCATCAGAGATATAGATAGACAGATATTGATATGGTTTGTATGCTGATATTTTTTTACAACAGTTTATACCTGAAAAGTATGGTTGCTTCGTGATTCCTGCCTCAATGCTGGAGTTAAAATATTGATCATAGTGAATGAAGATTTGCTTATAATCTTGTAACACTAAATTAAGTTCCTAAACTTTAAAGAACTCGCAAAAAAATCATAAACAGCAGCAGTAGTACTCTGGGCACAAGTAGATGGTGAAAGAAGACTCGTTTATTGTCTCATGATTCTGAGAATACTCCACTGATATCTAGGATTTTTATTGATTTGTGGCTCTAGATATCTAGGATTTTCACTGATTTGTGGAACTAACTTGATCATTTTCAATTAGTCAGTTTCATCTTAGAAGTATCTTTCTGATTTTCCCACAGGGTAAGCTAAATTCAGTCATCCTAGATTCATGCAAGAAGTCATCAGTGGTGTTTGACAACCTTGTATCTTCAGCAGAAGTTGTTAATTGTCAGTCATGTCAAGTTCAGGTAAGATCTAACATTATTTGTAATATTTTACTTGATCACTTGTAGTTGAAATCCACCTATGCAGGTGGTGTACGGTTTAAAGCCCTCCATATATTTTATTCTAAATGATCTAGACTTCATTGCCAATTAGCTTGTGTTAGAGACTCTTACGACTACTCTCTGTACATTTTAGTTTCACATCTAATCTATCATGTTATAGCTTTGCAATTTCATGCCCATATGTTTCATTTGGTCCCACTCATGAAGACGTTTTAGCACACTTCCTCTTCCAATTGTTTTCTCTAAACCCCAGTTATGCCACTTTAGTAGTGCTAGGTGGAATAAATTTTGAAAACTCTTTATTGGTCTTCCTTAGGAAAATTACTGCATCTCCTTGGATATGCTTGTCACTGCGGTGTGTATAGCTGAGTTAATTGCAAAAATTAATACCTTCTTCTGATTCATGATTCAGCCTTCCTTGTTTTGAGACTATTCAGGGAAAGGACCTGGATATCATACCTGGGAAAACTCCCCTTCCCTCAAATCTTGTTCACCTCCCATCTCTGGCATAAATTACAGATGTATCTTATGAAATACAAAGTCCTTCTTATCTGCAGGAAGTATGATAACTTCACTTATTCCTTTGATGAGTCATTTTGGTGTGTGGCCAAAAGCATTTCACAATTTCTGTCCTTTTATTTTCCTTTTTATCCTTATCATTAATACAATAGCCATTTTTGAAATATTAAACCCACTTTTTTTCATTCTCTTTTCTTTCCTCCTTGAGTAACCATATTTATCTCATTCCCCTATGCACCTCTTACAAATCCTCTTCTGCATATAATCTTTGCTTACTGTGCAAAAAGCACTCTTCTCTTGAAACATAGGTAAGGTGGAGGAATCAGATTGCATCCCCCCTCCTCCTTAATATTTTGAAGGAATTCACATCAAAAGTTTGGCACTTTTCCCTGCTCATCTATTTTATTTTGCCTTTGCCTAGAAGAAAAACTTTCCCCTTATCATAAGAAAAGGTGACCACTACCATTATCAGGTTTAGACTTGTGCTATTTCCAGAGCATTTGAATCTTTTCTCATCTTCCTTTTCCATAACCACTTGAATTACAATCTTTCAGATCATCAGTATGGTTTTTATGAGGATGGTGGTATCATTTTCTACAATATGAACATCTGGTTAACCTGTTGGATATTCTTAGGGGAATCCAATGTTGTAGCCCTTTATATGTCAAAAGGTTTTAATAAGATGTATCATTAGCATCTGGTCTTCTAGTTTTCCTTCCTCACTCTTTTATAAGATATGTTGCTTTCTTTCTGGTCATTCCATTTTCCTAATTATTGATGGATCAACCCCTCATTTTCAGCCAACATATGTGTGTTCCTTAGGGTTCTATCTTATCTCATACCCTCTTCCATTATATCTCTGATAATGAAGAATTAACCCAATTCATTGGTACACTGACAACTCAACTCTGCACTCCAAAACGACTTTCAGTTGAATGAAAAGCATTCTAACTTGGCAACTTTCCTTGTTTGACCTTAAAACGTGACAGTCTTTCACATCAGTATGCTCTTAGTTCTTTCTCCCTCTTTTGTAGATATTACTTTGGCTGCTGCTCTTCAGAGCTAACTGCTTGCAAGCCATTATCTGTTAACAACTCAAGGATGGGCTTGTATGATGCCCTTTCCTCTCCCTGTATTACTAAGCTTTGGAACTCTTTACTTTGTCATGCCTTTCCTAAAACATACCTGCTCTAATTTAAAAGGTAAGTTTTTGACTGCCTCAAAAATACATTATTTTTTTTACTCCTTTTTCTGTTATATTAATTATTCTCCTTTCCTCTGTGCTTTTTTCTTTATTTTCTGAGAATGAATGAATGATTCTTTCAAGGTCTAGTGTCAATATGGTTCTCTGTCTGTGGCTGAAGCCTTTGTTAGAATTAATAATGTTCACATGGAAGCTTACACATCTTGCATATCCTCTAGAGTATTTTAATGAAATATGAAAAAAGAAAAAGAATGGTTGGTTTTAAAATTATTAATTTTACCTTATTAAAACAAATGTATCTTTAATGGCAAGCAGCTTCAGACAGAGGTGATGGTTATTTTATTATTGTTGGTAAATTGAAATCTTGTCAGTTTTAGTAGTGATCAGGTCATTAAAATTGGTTTAACAGTAAAGATCCCGAGTTGCTGTAATGCTGGCCCTCTAATGTAAAGCAAAAGACAACTTAGATTGTAATATCCTTAACCCTTTTACTGCAGGCCCCAACTTTCATCCATTTTTCATATTGCTGCAGATTTCAACTTCAGTATAATCTGACTGTTTTAAAAACTTTGTTCATTAAAGATTGCATCAGGTCTTTGATGTAGTGACAGAAAGTTGCCAGAGACCAAGGAACTGTCATGTGAAAGAGAACACGGGGTCATTTTATCTCCAGATGTCAGAGAGAGAAGTATGACTCTGCTGCTGCAGCATGGGAGTAAACTTCAATACAGTTCTCATAGAGTTTTACAGTTGAAGTTTCCGTTTAGTATTTTCCTACAAAATTGAAGTTTACATGAAATTTGCAAACTCAGACATAACTTTTTTTTTTCAAAAGAGAGAGAAATGTATATCTTTCACTACCAAAGTATTTTTTTTTCTCTTGATTTGCACTAATGGAATTGGGAAATTTTACCATTTGCAGTAAAAGGGTTAGTGGAAGGTCTGTTTTGAAAAGTATTTAATAATTCATACAATATTTCTTGTAGGAAACTAGATTGTTTGAGTGATAATTTTTTTGTGATATTTGTTTACTGAATGCCTTTAAATGCTCCTCAGGTGATGGGTGTCATGCCTATCCTCTCCATTGAGAAGACGGATGGGTGTCAAGTTTACCTGAGTAAAAGTTCTCTTAATACTGAGATAGTTACTGCCAAGTCATCAGAGATGAATATTTTGATTCCTAAGGATGATGGAGAGTTTGTTGAGTGCCCTATTCCAGAACAGTTTAAGACAGTCATCAATGGTCTTGCATTGTCTACTACATGCTCAGAAAAGAAAGGATAAAGTGAAAAACTTGCATTTGCTCCCTAAAAATGGGCCATAAAGACAGCTGCTGTAACCAGAATAAAGTGTGACCTAGCCTCTAGGAGGGATGAAATTCCAGAATGTTTATAAAGGCAATGATGGACAAGACTTGTTGTTTGAAAGTCATTTTGTACAAAGGAAAATTATTCATTGCACATCTCGTGATGGTATTATGTTATTTTTTCATATTTCCTACTGTGGAAAAAATTGAGAGTTACAAACACCTGAATGATTATACTGCTATTTATCATTTTTAAAGATCTATAGATAACATTATACTGTGGATTAGCAGAAAATTTTCACTTCATTATCATACACAAAAATACATAAATATGTTGAGGTCAAGTTACTAAGAGTATGTGGTATTGTGTTAAAGTGAAGCTAGTTTGTGTTAAATCAGCCTAGGATCCTGTATCTCAATACATTTATGGTACATTTCTATTAGTGCCCTTCTGAAGCAGAAGTTTAACTTCCAGAACTGATTAAGAAAGATTCAGAATATCCTTACATGGTAGTATTTAAGGTTCAGCTCAACTGAGATTTTAATGACAATATGCAGGATGGCTGTAATACTAAGATAAGGGAAATACCTAGATATTTCTTGACAGTTGTGTACCTCACCAAGTTTTGTTAAGTGCAGTTATGATAGAATTTTGTTAAACATGGTGCATTATATGTAATAAGATCATTATAAAGTGCTCTTTGTCAAAAGGTGAAAAAATATTTTCATGTAAATTCATTATATAGCACTGTATGTCAATATCTTTTTGGTTACTATCTGTTAATAGTATGTCATTATTCTTTTGATTAGGAAACTCTTCCCTCAAGTTTCATTAAGGTTAATTTTAACTTTATTCCTTAACCTTTATAAAATTTTGAGAACTTGAGCTTTTGATTCTTTTAAAGGCTAACTCCAGCTGAAACTTCAGTAGCTATTTTGAAATCAAGTCATAACTGACTAAAGCTCAAGTCTTAACCTTTGTTGCCTTTTCAAACTGAATTAATTGGATATGTAAATCAATAAATGGATTCAGAGTTTACTTTTTCATGCAAAGAATTATGAAGTGTCCCAAGAAAGTAAAACATCTTTCTTGAATGTAGTGCACTTTTTGTAAAATGATGACATTTTAAGATATATAACAATTTAAAAAAGTATTCAGCTTAATTAAAGACAGTGCCTGTCTTAAATTTTGATGGATAAATCTGGTAAATAAGTGCTTTGATTCAGATTCCAAGTACTGCATATTATGAATACTTGATTCATTGGAGATATATAATAAACTAGAAAATTGACTAGGGGTGCCTGTTACTACTTTTATAGAAATAATTTTTATACAAATTTGATTTCAAATAGTTCCCATTATCAGCTTTATGCTTTAGGTAGTGTAGAGTTATAAGTTATGAATGCTCCTCTCTAGTCTTTGACAAGACTTTAGTATGGTTTGTACTCAAAATGTTGACAACGCAATACTACAGTAGTAAATGTTGGGGAGAAGTCATTACCAACTACTTTGCTTTGTTATTGTCACTGTCAGGCTCATGTTGATTAACTGTAATTCTTCCATTTTATATGCATATCATTAATCTTTTTGATTTAAACTAATATGAAGTACAAGTGGGTACAACTAGAACTTTGTTTACCCTTTTATGCATTAATTTTTTAATTACTTGGAGGTAAAAGCAAACCTTTGATATATGCAACACAAGATAGCCATCGATCTACTTGGCACATACACAAAGACAGGATAGAATGCATATTAACATTTTCTAAGAGGCCCTGCAGCTCAAAGTCTGCACTACACTCGGAGGGAGGGAAAGGATGGATTTTTTTTTTATGTGGTTGTACTTTGTTTTGTCAACTGACAATGTTTACAACCTTACCAAAGATGACTTCACTTGTAGTGTAACCTCAAGCAGGCAGAGTCCGTTACCACATATTTAAATACTTACATATCCCTAGGGATAGGTGAGAAAAATATTATCCATGTATTCCCTGCGTGTCATAGAAGGCGACTAAGAGTGGTAGGAGTGGGGAGTTGGAAATCCTCCCCTCTTGTATTACTTTCCAAAAGAAGGAACAGAGCAAAAAACAAGCAAGGATTTTTTCCTCTAAGGTTCAGTCATCTGTCACTGATGCTACTTCCCTAACAAAGGAAATGGAGAACCTATAAAAAAGAAATACATATAAGTGTTGCCAACTGATTAAAGAACTTTTCACTTTAAAGGATTGTAACCTGTCCTTACTACCTAGTGTAGTGCAGCCCAAGAGCTGCAGGATGTCCTGGATTTGTACCATAAATATTATAGTCCTATGACTTTTCGTAAAGGATATAGGCCTCAATTTACCAAAGAATTGAAAACTTGTGGAGGGATTGTATTTGTAAGACAGGTTTTATTGCTACAGACCAAAGTGAAGTCTCCCAGGCAGTGGTGTCACTTCATCGTTTATATAGTGTTTTGGTACACTTTTGTCTCTGCCAAAATTTACAAAATTTATTAAAATTACATATGCTTTCTAAATTGCTTCATTTATATGGTTTGCCCACACTTTGGCCTCTACAGATGAAGGTAAAAATCTTGGCCCTCCCAAATTATTAATATAACTCATTGAGTGATGATCAGACAATTATTAATAATTGATGAGATTATGATGAATAACTTTAATAACCAATACATACAGAGGGAAAAAATAATCTCTGTCAATGTAGATCTTCGCCCACCATAATAATTTCTGATACGTTAGATGGTGATGGGCTGCATCTGTCGGGGTAAGCTGCTGTCATGTGTCAGAGTTTGCTGTTGTGGTGTCAGGGAGTGAGCTGCCATAGTATATTAGAAATAGAGTTACTGTAATGTGGTAGAAAGTGTGTCACTTTCATGTAATGGGGAGTAAGCTGCTTTAGTGTGAAAAGGAGTGAGATTCTGTAGCATATCTGGGAATGAGTAACCGTTGTGTATCAGGGAGTGAGCCACCATCTTGTCAAGGAGTGAACAGCTGTCATGTGTCAAAGTGAGCCTGCAGTAGTTTGTCAGGGAGTGAGCTGCTGTCATATGGTAGGGAGTAAGCCACTGTCCTGTGTCTTGGAGTGAGTCTTCATAATTTGTTGTGGATCCAGCAGCCCTCATGTTTGTTTTAAAGACCAAAGAAGCTTCTGGAGAAATTTTTTCAGCGTAGGGATTCAAGAGAAAATATATTAGTATATATATCTCTGAATCTTGGATACCAGATACTGAAAACAGATTTCTCTGCTGAATATGCAATAACAGCATACAATTTCTTTAACAATGAAGGAAATATAAGTGATACCTTGCTTTTGGAATTAACCTTAACCCCTACCTGGGATGATATAGAGTACAGCAGTAGTAGTCTACCGAATGAGAAATAAATCCCATGAATGCTATTTGGAAGACCTAAACTTTACTCAGCATAGAAAAAAAAGAGTTAAAAGTTTACCTTATACAAACTTGAAATTATTAGACATAATGCTCAGCAAATATTAAGTGTTACAATAGGCAGATTTCTCTCTGAGGCTTAGTATTTTTCTCTGCAGGATTGTGAACACTTAGAACATTGAAAATAACACAAGATTAGATGATAAAAATCTTGCCTGAAGTTCTTGGCTGACATGGTTTGCGGCTTTGTAGGTACGTTCACAGATGTTACATACTTTGTTTTTCGCTCTCCCAAATAAAATCCTGGAAAGGACCCAGTCGTCTGTTACTGTTTGCTTTTTAAATAACTTTGTGTAACCATTCTATCAGTTCATTAATACAGAGAGATTCCATCTATCTTGGCCCATGAGATCTCAGCCCACCTTCATGTAGCTATCAATCATTGTCTTGTCATCACTCCGTATTAAAAAAGATGGGCTGAGCATACTTTTCTCTATGTATGTATACGGGTATTGACTTCAAGATACTGCTCATTGAATAAGTTCTTTATCATTGTCTCATCATCACTTGACAGTTATATTAATAATTCGGGTGGGTCGAGATCCCTACCAGACTGTCATAGGGGCCAAAATGTCGGCTCATCACATAAACAGAGGCAACATGGATGGTATACCACTATGTTACTTTGATATATTTTGCTAATTTCAGCATAAAAGCAAGTGCACCACAACACTGTATAAACAATGAGGTGACATCAATGCCTAGGGTACATCACTCTGTGCTATTATTAGTGTTTCCTGATATGCTTCCTCCATACTTTTCTTATCCTTATTCTAAAATGTTCTCTTGTTTCAAAAGAAAAAATATTACAGTTTATATAAGATGTGTGTTGGTTTAAAAGACTGGCTAAGAAAACTGAAACATTGAAATGGTGACAATTTACATCAGAAGGACGAGTTAGTATACTACAACCTCCCCTCCCCATCATCTTGATCATCCTTCAGCAGGGTTTAAAAGAAAAAAGATTCCTTGTTTTTGTCATCCCTCCATGGGGCTCATAAAAAGATGTTATATCCTTGGTGCAAGATTTTTTGTAATATGCAAGAGTTATCTTAATCATGCTATTATTGATCAGCCAGCAAACATTCTTTTAGGTCAGTGATTTCACTGTTGCTGTGTGGCTGAATTTTTTCACAGCCTTTTATTCGATTTCAGTGTGTTTGAATCATCCATTTGACAAAGTTGGTTAGGTTGGCCAGTCCCTCCACTTACGTCAGTAATATTTGTATCCCACTCTTATTCTCATTAAAAGAGATTCCACAGATGATAAGCTAGCCCCATATGTTACAGAGGTGTTTCGTAACACATACAAATAATGCTTTAAACTCAATTATATATAACAATAACACCTCTTCTTACATTTTCCCATTCTCTTTTTCTTTTCATTATTTACCATCCCTATACTTGCATTACTAACAGTATCTGTGTACATTTTTGGCCAACTCATCCATCATTTCATTGAGAAGATTCCCCATGTGATGGAACCTATACAAACTGACAAGGCTTTCCATTTTTTGCAGTTTTATTACCAATCATGTACATATATTATAATTTTTTTCTCTGCAAGGCCATAAATGCACTTCTGTCAGCAAAAATATTTTTGTCTACATTTCTTTGTAGCAACTTGAAAACCTTCACAAATTGCATGTAGTTCACTCAACATTGATGAGGTATCACTAATTCTTTAATGTTTCATATATGAAACTTACCAAAATATTCCCTTTCAAAAACACTTCCTACCTGCCTCTCATTGACATTGAATCGTTGTAATATATGTGCACAGAATTTCATCTGGGAGACTATCTATTTTCTTAAGAAAAACATTTCTTAAATGATTGGGATACTATCTTTTTCCACTCAAGCTGTAAAGTATCTGCTTCAGGGCATCCTTCCTGCAATGGTCTCAACCTTAAGGAAGTTTGCAATGAAATACGTTTATCAACTCCATCATAACACAATACAGTGTCCTGCTTCCTTAGACATATTGGGTATACTGCTGCACGTATACACAATATACATCACAAGATATTTATAATGTTTTTTTTAATCCATTATAAAAACAAAAATGACAAATTTGGTTAGGGTGTGAATTTGAATATAGAAGTATTGGAGGAAGTGAAGTGCTTTACATACCTGGGAGTGGACATGGCAGTGAATGAAACTGTGGAGCGTTAGTGAGTCATAGGGTGGGTGAGGTGGCGAAGGTTCTGGGAACCTGGGAGGGCAAAAATGGTATTATGGATGCAAGGCAAGGCTGTATGAAGTGCAGAGGATGGTGGAGGTGTTGGAAATGAAATGTTTGTGGACAAAATGTGGCATAAAGTGGTTTGAGTGCAAAATGAAAGGGTGAGAGAAGTATGGTAATAAAAAGTTTGGTTGAGAGAGTTGAAGAGGATGTGCTGAAATGTTTTGGACATGTGAAGAGAGTGAGTGAGGAAAGGTTGACAGAGGATATACATGTCTGAAATGGAGGGAACAAAGAAGTGAACAGGTACATCAAATTGGAGGGAGAAGGATGGAATGAAAATGATTTAGAGTGATCAAGGCCTGTATATACAGGAGGGTGAAAGGCATGAATGGGATAAAGATAATTAGAATGATGCTGTATACTGGGGCCAACACACTTGTCAGTTGACTGAACCAGGGCATGTGAAGTGTTGTGAGTAAACCATGGAAAGATCTGTGGGGCCTAGTTGTGGATAGGGAGCTGTAGTTTCAATGCATTACACAAGACTGCTAGAGAAGAGATGTGAGCAGATGTGATTTTTTTTTTTTTTCTGTTCCTGGTGCTACCTTGCTAACACAGGAAACAGCGATCAAGTATGAAAAAAATTCATTGCTAATTGCAAAACCTGTTCTGCAACAGTATACTCAGGGTGTTTGAGGCTTCTTGCATATTACTCTTACCTTTGCATTGTACAGCTACATAATCAGCATACACTGTAAACTGGTGTCTCCAGGAAAGTCACACTGAGCTATCATGTACATTAGTTTGGGGATAAGAACACATGGAGCCCCCAACTCTCACTATTAATAACCTTGAAACCAAACTCGCTATTCAGTTATATTTTTCATACTTGATTGCCATTTCCCGCATTAGTGAGGTAGCACCAGGAACAGACAAAGAAAGGCCACATCTGTAAACATCCATTCTCTGGATGTCTTTTTATAATGCACCTAAACCATAGCTCCTTATCTACAACCAGACCCCACAGCTTGTAGGGAGTCGTATTGCATCCCACTAGGAAGAATTTGAAGGTTTTGTTGTTAGGCCACCTGGACCTATATCTCATGTTGTTGTTAAACAATTTGCTCCTGTCAGTACTCTATCACTGACTTAGGGATGAGATAAAAAGAAGAGTGGATGAAGATGATGTTTTTACACTTTGTGACCAGGACCTCATTGATAATATTGCGAGTCCTGGGAATTGCCAGCACAATAGAGCTATGAATTTCGCAAACATTAAGCACTTACGTCATTGTACACCAGTATTCTCACAAGTGCTAAACTGGAAGTTAATTTAAGTTTGGAATGATGGGCTGAATAAGCTATCAAAAACCAATCCTTAAATAGAACTCTTAAAAGCCTCTCACCCAAACTTCACCCCTCAAACAGTCTTGATCAAATGTCAAATTCATATTTATTCTGAACTAAATAAGTACAAATACAGTTTTCCTCAAGTTCAAAGCACTGACTGTTTGCTTTCACAGCACACCAAGCATATACTAACTGGCAAGCACTTACCCATCACAGACATATCTTCAGTTCTATTAATGATCTTTGGAAGCAACCTATGGACAGAAGTTCTTCTGGGCTGCTGTTTTTCAGTCAGTCAAACCATTAAGCAAAAACATTATATAGCCCCAATCTATTCTATCCAACTGGCATTAATAATAGTCAGAAAGGCGATTAATAGCTATTCCTTTTATTATAGGTAATGTAGTTACCAAAGTTATTCAACCATCTTCAGACATATTTAATCATGTTTATTGTTACATTTCATCTAAAAATACTGGATATTTTGAAAAGGCTGTTAGTAATCGTAATGATATGAATAATGATCTGATATGAAACATGAACTGCCATAAAATACGCAAACAGACATAATTTCATTGTACACTCAAAAGTCGCTGATTATAAGTTCATCTATACCCCAATCTTCAAAAGATCCATCCGGCAGGTAGCGACGAATGATGATAGGAATTTTCCTTTCCCTCAACTCTTTGGCTGCAATCTGAAGTGGGTCTGATTCAGCATCAACTTCCACCATGACAGGTGCACACATTGCAATCTGTAATGCTCTTGTACCTAAAACTCTGGCCCTTTCATATCTGTCAAAATAAAAAAAATTAAGATAATACTACAATGTTATGCAAAAGATACAGTTTCTAAAAATTCACATCAATTGAGGTGTAATAATTGGAGAGCATGTAATGCTTATTATTTTTTTTTTTTCTTTATATGTCTACTTTCATTCCCAACAGACAATTCAGCCTTTAAGGCCTGCTTTTAGAAAGTGATAAATGAGTGAAGGATTTCCAGTCCCTTACTCAAGCTCCTCTCAGTTGCCTTCTACAACACGAAATATGCAAACTTTTTTTTCCTGAACTGATATCAATGGACTAAATGATGAAACAGCCATGTGATGTTTATGACATCATAAGATGGAAGGTTGGGAAATAGCCTGAGTGAACTGATCTTGTGAAAAAAGCCAAAGTTCTAAAGATTTATTTTAATTATAATCTGGATGAACCATATAATTCTAATGACTAGACATATGGAGAAATAATTTCAAAAAAGCATTGTTTTGTAAGAGAATTTTTGAAACATCAGTATTAGGCATGTGTTCATACACCTCACCAAACTGAATTACATGGAACTGTTTGAGCTACATGATACAAGAAAGGTGACAGTTGGCTAAAACTTCAATAATGATCACAACACTGACACGACTGTTCTGAGAGAATGCAGGGTATATGAAGTGTAATAAGAGCTTTCATGGGGTGTCTTATACCAGAAGGGACTTAATATGAAAAACAAACATCCAATTCTAGTGTAGCTGATACAAGTGAACTAGAAATATACTTACTTGGTCATATATGGTGTTGTAATCCGTTTTTGTGTTGGTACTGGCTGACCTTCCCCAGCAGGGATTAACTCCACCTGGTTCTCATCCTCCTAGGAAGAGAAAATACATGAAGATTAACTCAGTACATCATGTATGGGATTCTTCAAGATCAAGTGATCCATTAAAATGAAAAACTTATTAGGTATGGTACAATGATATTTGATGACATCTGAGAATCCTTCAGCACAACAACTGGTAGGCCCTGATGTACATATAAATGGCTTATGAACTTCTAAAATTACAAAAAATTTCCCACCAGTTTATGAAGCAAAACCCAAAAGTTAGAGATAATTTATTTTAATTTTTTGCACCATCAGAAGATGCTGAAGAGCTAACACATGCATCTGGTCTGTGTATACTACTGGTAGCAACTTGTCAATAATTCATATTATGAATAAAACTAGAGTAAATATAACCCAAAATCCCAGTGTCATACATGTGACAAAGGAAGGAAAAACCTGTAATAGCTTTAGATAAGCTTAAAGCAACTCATGTTACTGAAAGGTAAATCTGTGTACAAGAACTTTGCTGAAGCCTGAAGACATGCAGTAGACTTTGTATGTACATAAATAGGATTCTAGGTTTTGTTTAGATGGCAGCAACACTGTGATGGGATTGATAAGTTTTGGCATATAATTTAAAGTATGGAAAACATACCCTCCAATACTTCACTAGGCAGAACTATAAGATTATAAAGACAATTCCCAAATATTCAGGTTTAGACCTACACTTGCTGTTTAAGTCAACCCCTTAAGAAACAATGAACAAGGCACTCCACTCCTTACCTTTACTGCATCACATAAAAATAATGTTGTTCTAATTATAAAGTTCAAAAGGAATACGATTTCAAAGTGAATTTTCAAAATCCATACTTTCTTGAGGAAATTCTTTAACTAAGATTAGTCCAACAAGCTTTGCCAGGAAACAACTTATTGTCATATCACATCATAATGAATTTCTGCCTATGCCTCTGTCAACTTTTTTTTCATGTATCATCAATAATTTCTTTCAGAGTTGGAGCTGTAATGATGATATAATGAAGGAGCTGTATTGATGATATAATGAAAAAAATTAATCCCTCAAAAACACCTGGGTTTACCAATGCCAGGCAGACAAAAACAGTGCTTGGAGATGCAAGTGGCAAGATTGTGCAGGATATTGACAACCAATTAGTTCTAATATTCTATTTTTTGTCCTCTACTATCTCTCTTTTTACTACGTTTCACTAAGTCCTGAAATAATAATTAAGATGGTGTATTTCCTAACCATCATATATAGTATCCATTCATTTCATACAAAACAATGCTGGCTTTTTTTTTTCTCTCTATATTACTCTTCCTTCCATAATCTTAAATGCTCCTGAAGCTATCCATGGCCTCACTGAGTATACCTCTTTTCCCTTAACTTGCAGAAATTTTGTTTTAAAAAGTCCAGGCCCATTTACAACATACTAAATATTGTATTACAACTTACCTCGCCTTCTTGTAAGTCATCAAGATTTTCATCTTCTTCTACCTCCTCAAAGTCATCCCCAACACTATGGAAATAAAATATTTTAACATGCATATGAAAACTGCAAATGAAGGGTGTACAGTACATATTAAAGAAAAATGAAAACTGCATTTTAGAAATATCAATTATGTTGCCTGCAAGTGATAAGAATGATGGAATGAGCAATATCAAATAGTATGATAAAAGTACAACTCACACCACTGTGCACAATACTTTTACACAAAAAACGTCTAGCACTATCAAAATCAAAAGCACAGTACCGCATAAGTTATCTGGAATTTCTCTTGAAATCAAACAAGAGTTTTGATATTCATAAAAAAAAGTCTGATGAGATAATGTACAATTAATGAAAGAGACAACATTTCTAATGTTGCAGGTGTAGGGTCTTCAAGGTTCAAAATAATTGCTTCTATGTCCCACGTAGTTTTGATGGGCTGTAATTATCTTAAATATTCACCCACCCATCTTTACCTTTAAAAATTATGTATAAATGCTTCTATTATCAGTATTTACCCAAACTTTTCTGTTATCTGCACAGCATGACATACACTTCAGGATTGCTTTGCTTGAAAACTCATTAAACTTTATAAATTTATTCTCCATCACCTAAAGAATGGGTATCTTTACCTTTTCGGACATCCAACAAATTGGTTAGGTTTGGTTTGGTTGAAATTGTCTTTTCAATGGTTTTTGGTTTCTTTTCAACGATTCTGACCTTCATTTCTATTGCAATCATGTGGATGTCCAAAACGGTGTAATAACAGGGACTTTATAATTACCTTATCGCACATCCAACGAATTAAGTTAAGTTATCAACTCGTACAACAAACACCATATAATGAGAGGCTGTCATAAAACTTACTCATCACCATCAAATTCCTCATCAGCCATAGATCCTTTATGAAAACTGTAGATACACCACAATACGTAAACACGCTTCTGCTCCACTAATTCACATACAGTTGGATACTTTTTCCTCTCTTGAGAAATGAAGAGAATCATTTCTTGTAGCCTACAAATGTAAATTCAATTTTCGTACAGAACACCTATTATTAAACATTTTGTATTTATATTTAGTTATATAAAGACAGTAATCGGACTTATTTGGTCAATGAATATTTTTCTCCACATCTCGCAAATGCTATGATCTTAGGCAGATGGGAACAATTCTCAACGTTTACATTGAATGGCTTCGTCCGTGTTGTATCATGTGACTCAAACTTTAACTTAATTTTGAAGGCTGAAATGGAGTTTAATTCAGTATCTGAATATGTTATTACGCATCATTTTCTTGAGCAGCTAGTTTTATTGGAAAAGGTAATTACGTATTGTGATTGATGGTAAATGTATTTTTCAAGGTGTTGCTATGATTTAAGCGGACATTAAGATTGTCAGCTTGGGGACTGCTTTGTATTTTTTCTAGAATGTGGAAGGATATTCAGAACCTGTTAAATGAATTATCCTACAACCTTAACTTTAACCTACCTTAACCTAATCTACGTTCAGATATTCTTCTTTGGACCTTTTCAGAAATCATCTTGCTGTTGAATTAATTGCGTTGATCATACATATTTTTTTCATATTTTTTGTTATTCAAACAACACTTAACGCTTGATCACTTTTCATGTCTTACTGTAGTCTAAATTAGATTATAAAAGAATAGTTTATTATAGTTTTTTTATTAAGATAACTGGCTTGCCCTCTCTCGTGACAGAATAGCTTGTTCGTTCTGTGGAAAAAAATGTTGGTCCGTTTCCCCCACCGTGTTTGAGACGGGTTGTTGTCCTTCCTGGCTTGAGTGAGTCATTCGACTGGGCAGTAGTCACCTGCACCTCACCTGTGACAGTTAATTGTGAAAGTGACAGTTATATGACAGATTTATCTTCGGAGTGAATCGTATCGTGATAAATATAGTGTAAGTTAGTAGATCTTCGTTTTATAAGTATACTGGGGTTGCTCAATATAGAGAGTTAAGATGTTTAGGTGTGGCTTACTTTACAGGAGACGGTAAAAGGTCTAGCTACAGGGACTTAAGAGACAAATATGGGTGGCCTTTGTAGCTTTCACTCTCAGACACTGTTTATATTCAGTCTTTATAAACTGGGTCTATGGTATACCCTTCTAGTTGTTTCATTCCGAGAATTTATCACTGGTATTAAAGAAATCGTTCCTTTGCTTTGTCTTGGGTTAGATGTTAAGTAATTGCCCTCCTGCAGTATGATAAGGATTGAGCTGACTTCAAAAGGGAAGAGAATTGATTAAAGAAGGGAAGACAAGAAAGTCATTTTCCCCAGTTGGATTTAGTTGCATATGTAAATGGGCTGCCACCTTAACTTAGCTAACCAACTGAACTACCATACTTTTCCCCATATGAACTAATATTTTAGTTAAGTACTGGGAAATAGAAGTCAAATCCAACGCAAACCCAAAATCTTTTGTATGTTAGATATATTATTGTACAACCAGGCAGGAAAGTATCTGGCTAATGGGGGAAGTTGTATTTTATTATTAGCAGGGCTATACTGCAGGTTTGACCTTGTAGTTGCAGTGTATCTCAAGATAGTTAACATTTATGAAGTAGTTATTTACCTTATTTGTATATTATGGTGAGACAGTTCTACACTCACAGGCACAATCTCTTAAGACTGTCTATACCATCCCAGTATTCACCATGTCTTTGTTTAGTCTGTTCCAGCCATCCGGCACCATTACACTGAAACAGTACTCTATTTCTTTACTGATTAGCTTTCTACCCAGCCACTTGTTATTGCCTTTGGTTACTTTGGTAGCGACCATATCTCATGAACCGTTCAATGTCATTGTTGTCTTACTGAGGAACATGAAGGTTGTGAGCAGGTCACTCCTCTTTAACAGTAGACATCTTACGTGATTTTGTTTGATATATGAAAGCAAGCCCTGATACAGAGATATAGGTAGGTAGATAGACAGTCCCTGATGCATTCAAATTGAGTGCTTTCACTAAAGAGGATGGTGTAAACACAAGGTAGAACTTTTATAGAGCATTGAGCATCCAAAAACATGGATTGAGTTCACTCATTCTATGAGCATAGTTTTATCCTGAAGTGGAAGAAATTTACAATGTAAGTGACCTTGCAACTACACCTTATTTCAAGGATTTCAGGCCTTTGTGGTGTCATCCTATTGCTACTTACTGATAGTGCCCACTCAAATGACTGAATGCGGATTGTCACTTTTTTGGTGATCATTAGGAATTGGGCTTTATTTCACGTTAGCTTGTGTGAAGTCACCATGGGGATTTTAGACATCAAACCAATGCATCCAGGTTAACCTGTAGGATATGAATTGGTTTTATAGAAAGCTTTTATAAGAGGCAATGCTTTCATCATTTGTGTAGGGCTTCCTGTAGGATTTTACAGGCAGCTCACAATACAGAGAGAGCTCAACTTAAAATGTCCTGTCACGAGTTGAATCTGTCATAAATCGTTCCTTTGAAACTCATGTTATAAGGTTGGTTTATGCTCCTTTCTAAGAATTTTCCCAATGTGTTCTTTATAAGTAATACAGTATTTGAAATGACTTTGCTCATCACACATACTTAGTACACGGTACCACACTTTTTCTTAATGTAATTTAGATGATTTAATGAAAGCACTAAAAAAGGTACTGTGCAGAAATGTGGTGATGAGGGCTTCAGGTACTGGTGAAGTGGGATGGGGTGAACTGAGGTTTTACCTATAGGGAGAGGGAGGGGCTGTGGTGTTACCAAGGTTATCTATGTCAGCACTTCAATAATGTGATTCAACAAATGTTGCAATATCTCAGATAGTGCATACAATATTTGATAGACTTGATAAAAACCATGGTAATGAGAACTTGAAATGATGTAGAGTGGAATGGGGGCAATAGGGAGGGAGGATGGTGACTAGGCGTATGTTATACTTGTGTCATATGATCCAGCACTTCTTTCAACTGGAGGACATCCAAATACGTGCACTTAATATGGTTGCAGTAAACAGTGTAGTTACAATGAACACAAAAAAAAGTATTTTTCCAGTTGGTGGGCTTCAAATTGAATGGTAATTTATGACAATGAAAATAAGCATGATGAATACACATATATCTCAAATTATGGTGGTATACTTTATTAAGAAAAGAAAACATTCTTTTAGACATTAAAAATGTATGGTGTAGATCAGAAATTTTTATTTTTTTCCAGTGTTTTGCTAGTCAGGGCATAGCTTCATGAGTCATTATGTACATTTTCTTCTGATTTGAAAATGTCCAAAACATTACAAGTCAAAGCATTGTATCGCAAGGTAGCTATGTACCAATGTTGTGCACTTCCCCAGTTATTATAACATTTATACGTTTTATTCATTTTTTTGGTCACTAGTTTTTATATTCAGACTTCTGTTCCCTGCAGAATTTCTTATTTAATTAAACAAAAGATTTCTTTATGAATTCAGGTAAAATGGCATGACTTTTATGATTGCAGATAAAATGGCAAAGGTTATTTCTCAAGAAACCTTTGACAGTGTTGTACTGGAGAATGTAACAGAATTTGACATGCCTATTGAAGAAGCTATAAAGGATGCCATAAAAGAGTTCAAAGCACAGGTAAGCAGTCATTAGTACAGAATGTTTTACACACCTTACCTTCCTGCATGAGGATCATGTTCTATGGAGGTTCCTGCAGTGGTCATGAAACCTGCTACAATTACCAGGTTGGATCACAGGTCAAGAAGTGTGATGGTGCCATGTGTATCTATTTTTGGGATGAGTTAAGTACAGTGGAGGCGTTTGACAAAGCTCCTAGATATGCTGAATTACACCAGAATAATAAAGTGTATACAATCTGAATTGCCTAATTTGCATTCATATAAGCTGGTAGAACAAAGTTTGATATTAAAAAGAAAAGAAGTGAAGCCAATTAAAGAAAGTAGTGATTATTTGGGAATAGTGCTTTCACCAAATAGGTCTTCTTAAATACAGAAATACTGTTCAGCATAAGTACTGAAATAATAAACTGAAAAATGGTTTCTCTTTTATGAAGTGAAAAAGCATATAAGAATGATAAAACAACCAAGGAACAAGTGATATAGGCCTCAGCTTAACAGGGAGAAATAATAGACTTGTGATGGTAGCATATTGCTACAAAGCCTGATGGTGACCTGTCTTCCAAGGCCCTTTTGTCACCTCTTCACTTATATAACATTTTGATGCACTTGCTTCTTATGGAGGCAAATCATAGACATGGGATAAGTCACAAAGGTTAAGAATCCACACTGTGAAAATAAGTTATTTCAGAGTTGCACATGATATTACATGGCATAGAGTAATGAGGGGGTGTATGAGAGATTTAGTATGGTAGGGAATGCAAAGGGAATTAATTGTGGAGTGGTAGTGTGGGTGATGCATAATACTTTGATGTGGTTTAGGCATGTGGAAAGAATGCAGGAAGGGGCATTTACAGGGAGAGTGTATGACAGTATGATTGAAGGGGTTGGTGTGAGAGGAAGACCACCTGTGATGGAAAATGGAGAGGAAAAGTACTGAAGGGAGATGAAAGGGGGAAGAATGCATGGAATGGTATATGCGAGGAGTGCATGTAGGGACTTGGATAAGTGGACCTTTTTTTTTTTTTTTTTTTTTTTTTTTTTTTTTTAGGTTCTGTAGTGAACAGGCATCAGAGATGCAGATAGATAGATAGTTTCTTTTTGTTGTAGCACAAACTCTGTCTTGTTCCACATGGCTCACTGACTTCTGAAGGTAGTTATATAGTTTCATTACTGCATTTGTTGTATTATTTTATGATTTATTGTTTTATTATCATTACTGTTTCAACCCATCCTTATTATTACTGTAATCATACTTGGGGTTATTATGGGGTCACATTTCCAAGGCTGCATCATTTTCAGTTTATGAAACAGAGCATAGTGTTCCAGTCTGAAAAGAATAGAAAAGATATCTGTATGTGAACATCATTGATTCACAGTGCAATATTTTCAAAATCACATAGTACTCTTGAAATAGTTTATTTGCATCATCCCATTACTCAGCTTGTTCAAGACTTTTTAATCATGATTTTTGACAAAAAATGTATAGATTTAACCTTTATTCCTTGCCATGTAGGAATAAAGTGAATTTAGTTACCCTGTGGTTTGCTAATTTTGTGTTGAGTTTTAGATTTCTCATCCTTTCAGTTCAGATTATGTAAAATGTATATATGATTACTGTAGGCTAAATACATACACTATACATTATTAGATTTTCTGCTAGCATCTGACAGAACCTAGCCTCATTAGAGGTTTCTATAGATACTACAAGTGTAAGTGTAAGTTGCCCACAGAAAAATTATCAAGTCACAGTTACCTATAGATCATGATGGTGGTAAGACTGTATGCTCCCATATGGGTTCCCTAGTACTTTGCAACATGAATAGATGAGATTTCTTGGGATTTAGATGATGACGACATAACAGGAGATCATGAGGAATGATTTGGGACACAATATTAGAAGAAGACTTAGTCTTCAGGGACAAAAGAGGAAAGTGAGATGGAGGATGATGCACTGAGGATGCTGGGTATACACTGGGTGTAAATGGCACTGGCATGCTGAGATTTAAGGTGTTCTGCCAATGATGAAATGTCTATGAGACACTGGGTTTGAATGGTAGCTGATGTTTATGGTGTATATTACATACTCATGTATGAATGTAAACATTCTGGTTTTTCAAACCATCAACATATGTCTAGGAATGAGGGTGTGCAAAGGATAAGCAATGAATTAATGCACAGTAATTAATTTCATTATTTACAGTAACATAGATTAGTTTGTCTTTTATGAATTACGTTATTTAAGTAAATATATTGCACAATCTCTTATCATTATGCTGTCTTGTAATTTTAAACTTTTTATGAATTTTATTCTTTTGCATGATTGATGTTATATTTTTAGAGTATTTGTGCAAATTAGATTGAGATGTGTTTCATTGTTAGGCTTTTTTTTTCCAGATGATGATAATGATTATGATCCTTTCATTTAAGTAACAAAGCATATGATGGAAAGATACAGATATTATTAGGTCTTTGTATACACACCATTATTTTCATTGATAAGCTTATTTATTTTGATAGGGTGTTCACCTTGGGATCATTGTAAAGGATATGAGACTTAGTGAAGACAAGAAGAGTATTGTGCATGATATCCTTGTTGCACTAGATAAGCTTCATGTTGCTGCAAGTGGTTCTCCAACATATGAAGACATACAGGAACCCCTTACTACTTTTTCTGCCCAGTGCAAAGTTTCTGTTGCCCACCGTGTCCTAGCAAACAATCATAATGCTTATGCAACTCTGCTGAAACTTATGAAAAATGTACAGGTAAGTTAATGTTTTTATAATCATGATAAATACTTTTTTTCATAAGGGAGACTGTCTTTCATCATTTCTTCTATTGGCAAGAGTATTATCGAAGCCTGAGGATATTTCTTCTGATAACATCCTGGTTGTAATTCACCATTGGAATGAAAAACAAAACACGATGTCCCTCCCAAAATCTTAAGCTTATGATAGATCCTGTCACTAATGATTAATTTGCATTTAACCATTCTGACTGCCAGTGATGTGTATTGTGATATCCAGAACGTGACAGCTGCAAGATCCCAGCAATGCAGAATGCTGTGTGTTTGCTCACATCCCTTCTTAGCCTGGGCGAACGAGGAGATACCTTCCAACAATAGTGTGCTTGACACTCAAGTAGAGTGAGTCTCATTCAGCTTATATTTTAACCTAACCAAGTACTATTGAAATCCCATCCTGATGCCTCTGAATAAAGCATATAGTGTCAGCACTAAGCAAGATGGTGAGATTTACACCACAGGCTGACTCATTGAATTGGTTGAATATGCATTTCATTCAGTTTACCTTTTCTATAGTTTTTTAGTTCATCCTTCTCTGAGGAGTGTCCAGTTTCCTTGCTTGGGGTTTCTCAAACTCAGTGTGTCTTCTGACAACCAAGGCTGGAGTTTGTTTCCAGTCAGTACACTTGAGATGACTGTAATATCGGACTTACCAATTTTTCATGAAGATTTATGAAGAGTTATTAAAAGTTTACTCTTCTATGTTTGGTTTAGTTCAGCTCAATAAATAATAGATGGGAGTACTGATTAACCTATAGAAAAATAACATTTTCTGATTCTAATTACCTTCCATGGATTTATACAGTGAATTCTAACCCATGGTACAGAGTACCACATTCACAATGCAAAAGCAAAGCTTCTACACATAAAGGTACTCTCAGTGAGTTTCATCAGATGTCCCATCTGGAAAATTTGTAAGATAACTGAGGGAAGCTAAAATAAGCCTCTGTCATCTCTCATACTGGATGATTAGAACATAGTTGACGTAGCAATTGGCCTTACTAAAGTCTCTCCTGTTTACTTTTCTTGTAAAGAAAGGAAATTAATTCCCCAAAGCCTATGGTCAGAGGAATAGCAAGAATACATTAAAGGAGCAGACTGCTAAAAAAAAAAAGAATGATGAAATCCAAAAAAATCTCTTCACCAATATCCAGTACCTTATTTTTGATGTGAGATCTGGAATATACAAGGCAGATGTGAAGCAAATTGAGGCTTGATGGCATGCGGTCAAGGCAATAAAATCGGGTGTTATGCTTTGGAAGCAAGATGGAACTATTGTTAGCAATGTTTTGATGTGCTAGTGACAGGCAGCAGCTCAGCTAGAAATACTCAGCAGTCACAGTACATTTGTTAGATGGGCTTACCCTTTGACAGTGTAGTCCAATACTGTGTCTTGAGTTTTTTTCCTTCATCTCATGACAGGCTAAGAAATAAATGATTTATTGATGAAAGGCTTCATATGAATGACCAGAATTTGCTAATGCCAGTGCTTAGACATTCTCCTAACATGATTTTTTGCCCAGTTGTCTCTTGTCAAAATTATTGTAGTGTTACATGGATTTTTTTTTAAATAGAAAAGAATGAACAATAATCTCAGTTTGAATCTGATACATAGTTATTAACATGTTGATAGAATCTCATCAGACAGTAGAATTAGAGAGCATTCAGTGAACAATATTTCAAGCCTAATTTTTTACTTCCTTGTATGTTTAGTTCATGTTTTAATGGTAAGCATGTTTGAAAATGTTAGAATATCAGGAATTGGTTTCATATTAAAAATACATATCCTCTTTTGATTTCCATGTCAGGGAACATATAAGAAGTTTTGTTAGACTTTATGACGTTTGAAACTGTTAAATCTTATCAAAGAGAAGGGCTGGATAGTGACTTTCTTAGAACTCTCAGTGATGTGGACAAATGTGTTAATCTCTGAAACAGAGAGAAGAACAAGCACATAAAAGTTTCTTACTTTTGAAACTTCTGCAGTACTTTTGGAGAACAGACCTGATTAATGACTGTCATTTTGTTGGCAGATGCAAGATGAATAAGAGCTTGTTTGCCTGTTGGCCACCAGCACATGTAGTTCTTGTGGCAGAAGGGGAAGGGGAATAGACTTTGATGTGTCACCTTTGTTTTACTTAAAGAGTTTTCTTTATGCTTTATCTATAAAAACCTTTTAGGCACTCCTCTGTAATAGACTTGGGGCATTCTGTGGTGATAACCATTCCATATACAAATAACTTTGTGTATAAGTTCCCTTGGTTTTTCGATTTTCAAAAAATGGGATCAGTCATGATACATATACTCCTTTTTCCTACCTCTGTCTGATGTATTTGGGATCTTTGGCTACAAGAATGACTTAATAGGTAAAGAACACTTGCCATCAGTTGATACACTTTACTTTTGTCTAGTGATCATGTGAGAGCATCGTTCTACCATAATAACCCCTCTTCTTTTGTTTTCTCATCCACCATGCTCCACACAGTTTCCTTGTACTGTATAGTGTTCTGCAGATCATGAACTCTTCCATGTCTTTCTTTTAAGATTTAACTTGGTGTAATACTGTATTTGGCTGTTTTGTCACTATCATTATTGCACTGTTAGTTTTTTCTTCAGTCTTACAATTCTCATATTCCTTAGAATCCTTTAGTCTATTGACCGGAGCATTATGATATGGATGCCTCCTAGTGCAACATTCTCTTTCATTAATAGGGCATATTGTGAGCATAACGTAACAAATTTCAAAACCATTGCAGAAAGATTCTGCAATGCTGGGATCATCATTGAAGGCTATTGTGGCACTAACGGAAAGTAATCCAGATATATTGACCAGTGAGGGTATCCAGCTTATGTTGGAGCTGATGGATGATTATAGATGTAGAGTTGATGAAGCTACAGTTCCTGAATATTTGGTAAAGTATCCCTTTTACTTTTTTATTTGTACTATAGTAGGTCTGATTTATGGGAATGAGCTTTCTTGGCCTTTTTCTAGCATGCGGGATTAGTATGAAAAATCTTTACCAAGAGAGTAAGGCACATGTAAGGGTAGGAAAAGAGAAGTGTGAGTGATTCCAAGTGAAGGTGCTTCTTTCCTCAAAGTAGATTGTTATCAGCCTCATCCATAATGATGGTTTAGCACAGATTCACTCATTCTTTTGTGTAATTTTTACATTGGCTTAACATCATATGGTAATCAGTACTACTGTTTCTTTAGATGAAGTAAGCAAAGGTTAACCTGTTTTAAAGTATTAGTGACATTTTATTTATTGATCTTTATTGAATTGTCAGAATGACTCAGGATTGCTTTTTTAGATCTTTTTTCAGAGCAAGGTTATATTTAAGTAAAGCAGGGATAGAAAATGTTTAAGGCTTTGTTAGTTGATCTTAATTTTATAATTTTTTCCAGGCTCGATGGTCTACCGAGTGCTGTGTGAAGCATGAAAATAACCGACAAAATCTTGTGGCAGCTGGAGCACAAGGTGCCTTGGTGTCTATACTGCAAGCTCATAGGACTAATGCACGAGTGGTGAGGGCAGTCTGTAAGGCTTTAAGAGCTTATACACTTGATGATGACATTAGACAAGAGTTTGGTAAAGCCCATGAGCATGCAAGACTTCTAGCTGAGGAACATGGGCTCATAGCAATGTGTCTAGAGATGATTAAGGGTAAGCTTTTGAGTGAAAGCATTATTGATGATAGAGCTTTGATTCATGCAAGTTACAGAATATTAGTGTCAGCTTTATAGTAAATTAGTTTTAAAGATTTTCCTTTTAGTATTCTTTTCAAAGTTTTGCAAACACAGCAGTTTTTTAATGATATGAAGTAGGAGTTGAGTAGGGCATTGCTACATCTGAGAAATTGAAAACTTGTTGTGTAGGTAGGATGATGAACGTGATGGAGAGTAGAGGTGAAACTGTATTTAAATGGATTAGGAAAGTTTGCATAGTAGTATGGAAAAGTGATCTTGTGCTTGGTGACTGGAGTAAAACAGTTATTGTTCCAGTTATAAAGGATGAGGGAGTAAAAGTGATTGTAAGGGTTTCAGAGTCTTCTGTGTTTAGTTGTCAGTGTTTGTGATAGGATTATGATTAATTGTATTGAAATGTTGGCAGAGCCCTAAGGATGCTGTGGAATTAGAAAGGGAAAAGGATTTTTAGTCCAGATTTTTGCATTTAGGCAAGTAATGGAGAAAATTTGAGGTATAAATGAAACTGCAACATTTAAGGATTTTGAAAAAAAGCATATGACAAAGTTAATAGAAAAGCAGTTTCAGAAGCATTGGCTGTAAAGTGTGCTTGGAAGACTTTTGAATGTTAAAAGCTTTTCTGATATAAGTATTGGTTGTGTAAGTGTAGTGGCATGAAAGAAATAAGGAAATGCACCAATGTTGTACATTGCTTTAATGCTAGTTTATTGTTTTTATGGATGACACATTATGTGAGATGAAACTTAGGTGGATTGAGTGTAGTTCTTGATGGAATGTAATGAAAGTTACCACAGTTGGGTGCATGTTCTGCAGTTTTGCTATCTGAATATGAGGAGAAATTGTGAAGAATATTTATTGTTTTGTTTATACATTTTGGAGATTTTGAAGTAAAATTAGGAGAGAGCAAGGTTCTTTTCTTGAAAAAAGATGTGCATTATTAAAAAGTACATTAAAGCAGAGAAAAATAAAAAGCATATAGATAGTTTTTATTTAAAATGTGAAGTTTTAGGAGAGATATGAAAAGGAGGGGGGAATCCTGTTACATTAGTATTTGTGCATTCCAGGTCCAAAACATTAAGGATCCTGTATGACCAAATGCACAAATGTTATACTCGCTGTTGTTCAAACTTCAGTATATTCACAGTTCTCACTTGTCAGTACAAATTGGATTTAACCATTGCATGCAAAATTCTCTCTTGTCAGGAAAACTGAAAAATATGCAAAATTCATCCACAAAAGTACTTTAAAGTATTCAGAAATTATGTTAGTTTAACGTTTCTTTGTATACCTATTAGAAAATCAGATTTAGGCATTATATATTGATAAGATAATTCAACATGTGCTGTGGTTTCATTTCTTTACACATGACACTCAAGAATGGATGTGAAAGATGGAGGCCTTTTCTTTGCTGTTCCTGATGCTACCTCACTGATGCAGGAAATTGCATATAAGTATGAAAGAAAGATGACTCCAATATTCATAGTTTACCTTTCCTTAATGCTAGAATTTATGAGATTTTTTATTTGCAATTGATGATGTATCATCATTGTATATGGAAGGTAATAATGAAGAGGATTCTTTCTCCCCTGAAATGCTCAAATACAGGGTGTTTCAGAGTTCTAGAAACACAGGCAAAATTGACCATTAACCTTTATTTCAATAAACGATCAGATTTTATCCCATTAACTTGTATACTCTCATCCAGACTCATAGGTATGTGTATGCAAGCATTCTTGCCATCCCCCACATGAATGAGGTAGCATTAAGAACGTATGACAGAGCCTTAGAGGGAAAATCTTCTCTTGGCTCCTTGCTCTGTTCTTTCTTTTGGAAAATAATTCAGCCAGGGAGGATTTCCAGCCACCCACTCCCACCCCTCTTAGTCGCCTTGTATGACACACAGGGAACATATGGGCAGTATTCTTTCTCCCCTATCCCCAGGTATATTTTTTTCATATATCATAAATTACCTATTGTAGCCTCATTAACGGTTCTCTGAGATATAACACATATAAGATGAATGTTAAGGTTGATACTTTAAGTGATTCATTTTAAAAATTCTCATTTTCAGACTGGCTCAATGAAAGTGATACAGCTAGTGAACTACTTTCCATTGTTGGTAAACTATGTGTGCGAGCAGAATATTGTCAGGAAGCTGTGGACCATGGGGCATTGGTTGTCATCAACGATATCCTTGTTTCATTTCCTGATCACACAGTAAGATAAAGAAACATAATTTTGTCTAGTTTATTAAATATAACAAAAGCAAAGTTACAGTGAATAGTATTGTCCAAATTGTAAATTATTATGTGTTTAGTAATATATTCAATTGTATTATGTTGTTAATCCAGCAAAACGCTTGAACTGTGAATGTTTAGTTGTTGAAGGTGCCCATACATACAATGCAGTTGTCAAAAATTTTGTATGCCTGTCTTTAGATTTATTCAATATTGAATTGCCTCTCGTACTTTGGCAGGTAATAGATGGTGGCGTCCTATATACACATCCAGTCTCTAACTGTCATGTATACTGTACCAAAACCAGAGACTACTATCCACATCCAAGCCTTTCAAGTTGATCCATGATTTACATTGACCATTTAATCTGCCCCAGTTCAACCCCATTAACTACATCGGTCCAGGTCATTCTGTCCTCTGCATTCCTCTAGTCCTGAATGTTCAGGCCCTGATACCCCAAAATCTCCATTGCTCCATTCCTTCTTTTCCTTGGTTTCTCCCTCCCCTTTGCATCTTGTGCTTCTGCTGTATAGATCCTCTTTGATCATCATTCTTTATTCATCCTATCTATATACCCTAAGCATTTCAGTACCCCTAGTTGGCCATGTTAATCAGACTGCACTCACTACCACATCTCGCACTGGCATTATCATATCTCACACAGTCAACCAGCCTCACACCACATGTCTTTCTTGAGCATTTAATTTCTGGCATATCCACCCTCTTTCTGTCCTCTCCATTCAGGGCTCATGAGTTATATTCATACAAAACTCTCAGGACTCCTATAAAGTATCATCAAATATACCTTTCTTTATCCTTACATATGCTTTCATTTCCTTCCAAACTGTCTTTAATGAATCAGGACCTTAACCCCCTTTTATACCCTGGAACTCTCTTCAGCTTCCATTGTTTCATTTCCTGCCATGTTCACTACCAAGTACCTTCTTTTCCTCCCAATTTAACCCTGTAAATGACCCTAGCCATCTCTGTACATTCTATAATATGGAGACCATGCCCTCATTTAAATTTATAGATACCTTGTATCACAAGTAACTGTAATGAGCACCAGGAAAAAAATCTTATGCTTATAGTTACCTATGTTGTACAGTGTCTTAAATCTGTGGAGACTCTGGCCGTAATTGTATGGGTTGTATTTTTTCCCCTGTAAACCACATCTCTCCAGTTCTCTATCCTTTGTACACCTTGCACCCTCCTGTAAGTTCAAGTTCCAACCCCTCAAATCATCATACACTCCATTCTTTCCCCTCTTCCTTGGTTCCCTTCTTTTCCATGTTCCTTCTGTTTCTGTATACCCTCTAAGTCATTCTTTTCTCACTCTTCTTGTCCATATATCCAGACCATTTCAGCACACCCACTTTAGCTTTCTCATACACACTCATCTTATTTCCACACATCTCTTTTACCCTCATATTTCTTATTTGATCAACCCTCCTTACACCACATGTTGACCTCAGGCATTTCATTTCCAACACTTTCACTCTGTCTCTTACATTTTTATGTATGGCCTACACCTCACATCCATACAGCAGCAACGGCAGTACTATACCCTCAACATACCAATCTCTGCCATCTTTGTCCTTAAAGACATTGATTTCTCTCTTCGCACATTCCTCAATGCACGCCTCACCAACCCTATGGCTCACTTCAGTTCCCATAGTTCCATTTGGTGCCATATCCACTCCCAGGAATGAAAAAATCCAAATCCTCCATGATCTCTCCGTTCAAATATATACTCAAAAGAACTTGTCTCATTTCACTGCTTAACCCAATAACCCTGCTTTTATTAACATTTACTCTCAACTGTCATCTTTCTCTTACTCTCCCAAACTCAGACTGCTTCAGCCATTTCTTACCCAATTCTGCTACCAGCACTGTATCATCAGCAAACAACAGTTGACTCACCTATCAGGTCCCCCTCACCCCCAACAGACTGCATACCAGCTCCTCTCTCCAAGACCCTGGCATTTCATTCAACTTCCTCAGCATCCCATCTATAAACAGATTAAACAGTCACGGTGACATCACACATCCATGCCACAGACCCACCTTCTCCTTGAACAACTCACCTTCCTGTCTACCTACTCACACACATGCCACTCGCTCTTGATAAAATCTCTGCTTTGAGTTGATGTAATTGTCATTTATCTTTATAAGAATGTTTTGCACATATAACTTTCTTTTTTATGTTGATGACTCCAGTCACTGACAAAAGTCCACATCAAGGCCAGGCCCTAATTGACATACAGAGAATTATGAAATGGAAAAATAAAGAAGAAAAAAAAGTCAAGGGAAAGTATTTACAAATTTTTAAGAAAGTGAAAAACCTGTCTTTTGAAATGTGCTAGGTCATAGGTATTGGGAAAGACATGAGAAGGTAGAGAATTCCAAAGCTTCGACTTGTAGGGAAAGAAGAAGGCTTCAAAACAGCCCACCCTTAAGTTGTAGTGATCATTAACCAATATTTGATTTTGTTGCCTGTAGATATCTCACTTAAGTTACCATAGTTTTATTTTTGTAACATTCATTTAACTGATGAGTAGGTTAAAAATAGATTAATTGATGTTAAGGGGCATTATCCACCTATGTTTTAGGGTGACTGTTAAAAGCCTTGGATTTACTTGAAAGTTTTTTTTGAGACTAGTCAGCTTTAGGTTTCATCCTAATCTACACCTAGTTCATCTAAGAACAAAAAAGAAAAACTGATTTAAAGCTGTCATTATTACTGTACTGGCTTACATTTAATGTAACTTGACAGTTGTTTTGATGTCGTACATCCTCGGTGAAACAAATTTTTATTTAAGATGCCGCAAAATTAAAAAGATATAAAAGTAATCTAGAAAATACCTAAAAGCAGGAGACAAAAAGCATAAAGACAGGTATGTTAAAATTAGGAGTTGAATGATAAACTGTGGAATGTTAGGGATTTAATGGCAAAAAAAGGAAAGGCTTAAAGTTAGCTCTCCAGTCAGACCTTGTTTTACAGCAGCTTTTTGAAAGTGCACAATACCACTCTCTATGTTTGGTCAATATTTTGGCTATCTGAGGTAGCTTAAGTCCTCTAACCTTATTCAGAGTTTATGTAAGTAACTATCCAGTTATTGGTTTCCAGAACTCTGGATAAAATGAACACTGCAGAAGTTTCCCATGTTACTTGGATTGCTACACATCTTTGTATAATGATATTTACTCATAATCTATATTTACTCATAATCTTTATCTCACAGTACATATATTTGTCTTGATGTAGCTTCCGTTCTCCATTTTGAAAGCTAATATTATTTTTTTTCATATTTGTACATCATAATCCACATTAGTGTGGTAGCACCAGAAACGGATGAAAGAGAAGCCTCATTCTCTCACATCCACTCTCTAGCTGGAATGTGTAATGTATCGAATCCAAAGCCCCCCTATCCATAACCAAGTCCCACATAACTTTCTGTAGTTTCCCCTGGCTACTTTACGAGTATTGCAGTATCATATTTAGTAATACGTACTTATTTCCCATTATGAATTACATGTTAGTTAACAATATGATATTTATCTTCCTTAGATTAATCCTACTCTATTGAGACTTCTTTCTTCTATTTTGGTTAATTTTTTTCTTGTCTTAGGGTTTAAACAAACAAGCAATATCACTTTTGAAGGCAATGGTGGGTAATGACAAAGTGAAAGTGGAAGCTATGAAGATGGGTGTTGGAGAGCTTATCGTTGTATCGATGACTTCACATCAAGTAAGTTGACACTGTAGTTTAAAGCTTAATAAATTATGGAAATTCTTGAGACCTGAATTGGTGATGGTGAGAATATGAGTTTGAATATGATTATGTGATCTTGCAGTGATTATATGTTATCTTGAAGTCTTTAAATGTCCTTAGTAATATTTGAGTGATGTAACAGCAGTCATGTGTGAAGCTGGCTTATTTGTGTTCCTTACCAAAGCACATAATTGTGAAAATCAAAAATATAACTTTTAGTTTTCTTTTAGTCAGTTCAATTTTTAACTGGAAAAGTAGTTTGTCTTCATCACCAATAGAAGATTCTGTAACAACCTGTTGATTCTGGTGAAGCTTCTTCCTTGCTGCTCTTCACAATTTGTTGTGTTGCTGGCTGTGCAAACAGTATTAAGTGATAACCCTAAATCGTGCATGTAATTCCCACTGCAATTGCACCTGTGGTAAATTACTCTATCCACCCCTTTAAGATGTTCTGTTTTCTAGAGGTGGTGATGTGTATATGTATACTGTTTGAACAACGTCTTTTTCCACAGTTTGCATTTTTGAAGAATAGGACAGATCTTGTTAAGCTTGCTCTTGTTAGACACAAAAATGGAAAGGAAAGGTGTCTTTCTCTTTGTCTAGCAACAATTTGACTTCCAGGGATCATGGCCTTCTTTTGAAGTTGCTAATCTAGCTGAATTTTCAGATTTGGAGAGGATGCTATTGGATTCTCCATTTCTGATGCAGTCAGCAGTAAACCCTCAGATTGTCCCCTAACATTTCAAAGAGAAAAGAGACTTTCTTTTAAATTTTACAACTGAAAATGTTCATTATTTTTTAATAGAACACTTAAGGAGAAACAATCTTGTAGCCATCATATTCTCATATCTGGTATTGGAAGTCCAGCTGATGATGATATATAAAGCTTTTCCTGTACAATGTAGAATGGTTGTACTGATTTTGAGGTCCAATTAGATTATTGAGAGGAAGACAAAGTCATGCAGCCTTGAACCTACAGTCAGTTTGTATAGATTTATCTTTCCAGTCAGTGCTAATAATAGTCTTTGTGTATGCATGTGTAAGTCTGTCTCATCATTTATATATATATATATATATATATATATTTTTTTTTTTTTCATACAAATTCACTTTTTCCCACGTCAGCGAGGTAGCGTTAAGAACAGAGGACTGAGCCATAGAGGAAAAATCCTCACTTGGCCCCTTCTCTGTTCCTTTTTTGGAAAAGCAGAAACTGGAGGGGAGGATTTCCAGC
>JAYMFT010403733.1:0-18737 GCA_038088735.1 Panulirus argus | reverse complement strand
AGAGAGAGAGAGAGAGAGAGAGAGAGAGAGAGAGAGAGAGAGAGAGGGGGGAGAAAAACAACGCTTTATGCGCATGTTATTTAATCTTATGGTGAACTGAGTACATGTACAATGGGAGAACTTAATTCTGAGGCTCAGTTCGGTCCCCATAACGTGAAGTTTGTTCTGGAAAGTTTAGGAAGGTATCATCAGAGTAGGGGTTGTGTTTACAGTGGAATACGGTGTTGGAAATGATGATTATCGTAGGTGCATCACTGCCATGTCTAGCGTTATGATAGCAGGCTCCACTCAGTGAGTTTTCTAAGGTAAGTTATGGTCCAACTGAAACCTACGAACTGCCTACGTAATTCTATGGTTTTGAAATATCTTTAAAGTATATAAGAGTGAGATTTTACTTTTCAGTATATCAATAGCTGAGGAACGTTTTAAAGAGAAAAATATAAAAAAACAAGATAATTATGTGTGTAAACACTTTGAATTTGCTGAATAGAACATGAGATAAAATTTCAAGTATACCAAAACATCTACTCACATGGTAAATGAAAAATCATAAAACATCATATTATAATTCATATGCTGCCTTCTCAAGTTTAAATAGTTTGGTAAACTTCTTGCTTGAGGTGATATATTGTTTCAGACTACGTGAAGTTAACTTCTTCGGTCCTTGATTGCAATGAGTAATCAGTATCTTTAATCTTTTGACGTATAAATTAATTATTTTTCTAAAATATCACAGTTTATGCTCAAATCCGGTCATTTTGCAGTAACACAGGTACTCATTTTTAAAATCAAATCCTGCCTCTTTTCTGACCGAGTTATACCATTTGTTCATCACTTTCCTCATGCATCCTCTTCCAGTGTTTTTCCTGATATCTAACGGCACGTGAGGAATTTCCTGGGGCCTTCGTGTGTGTGCATATTTGTGAAGGCTGGTATTTGCCTGTGACCGTCCATGTGTTTTTACGCCAACACGTGGTAGTACGTCGAGTTCGTTTTCACCAAAATAGATTACATTATCTTTCGCATTTCCTTTTCATCGTTTGTTGAGAGAGGCATAGATATGTGTGGAAAGATGGATAGGAGTAGCTACGTAGCAGAGGAAGGAGGCGGTGGTGTCCCTAAGTTCCGCGTCGAGAGCGAAGCTGAAGCTACAGTTATCGCCGAACTCCAAACCCGCTGGATAGCGCCTCGGGAGACATAAAACATTTCTGCAAAAGATTTACTCTTTATTTCTCTCCAAAAATACGATTCTTTCCTTTATAAAGACTGATATCATGAATTATGTGTTGCAATCTTTGATATCTCATTCAACTACGTAATTAGAGAGACGTTCAAACTTGATTCTAGCTGCAGACACGGCAACTATTACGTATTTTATATCCTTTGCAAAGAAGTTGATGATCTTACTGTTAACAATGGAGAAAACGAAATTATCTTCCTTGGAATACTTGCATCATTCACTGTCTAATAACATTTTTGAGCATCTTCCTATGCTTAATCATCTTTAGAAATTGTCATTCAGAATTTCTTGGATTCTGATATGAAAAACTTAAGTTACTTCATAACAAAATGATTCAGTGCTATGTATATGTGCCCTTTCTAAGTGTGTGTGTGTGTGTGTGTGTGTGTGTGTGTGTGTGTGTGTATGTGTTTAATATACGGGTGTTTTTCTGGGTGATAGTTGTTAGGTGGAGGTCCTCATTATTCACGTCAAATAAAACAAAATCTCTAATGTCGTATGAGTTTATTATTAGATTCGGTAGGTAACGTCTGTCAGCTGATTATCAATACAGACCTTTAGGTGAATAACCATACGCTCCAGAGAACTGAGTAAATGGGTGAAATAGTGAGTGGGTGAGCGATGTTCACGTAGACACTCAGATTATCATTCCAGTCCCGTGTGGTCTAGTGGCTAGGATACCTGGCTTTCACCCAGGAGGCCCGGGTTCGATTCCCGGCATGGGAAGGATTTTCTTCTTCGATTTAGAAAGAGAGATAGAGAGAGAGAGAGAGAGAAACATGTCTAGCTAATTGAATATGGCAGTTAAGTACGTTAACATCAACTTAACGAATCACGTAAACCATTATAATAAAAACCTTTTCCGTTATAGTAATTTCTGATTACTCTTGGTGAGGGAGCTCGAGAAACCCTGTCACGAGGGCTAAAAGAGAGAAGCTGAACGAGTGAGTGGGTCAGTAAGTGAACGGGGAGTAAATGAAGGAATCAATACAGTCTCACTGTTAAGATATCTAGCTTCCAGTCAGGAACCTGCAGAGTCAGATTATGGTTTACTGAGGTCCAGGCACAGGTAATGTTTGGGGTCTCCATATATTCTACAAAATTATGAAATATTCGTAAACACTACAGCAGATTTCATCATCGTATTCTATACAATATCATCATACTGTATATTGCATAATACTCGAATTGCCTCAGCACTACCAATTCTACGAACCATTTTTCTTCACTTGGGTCGTAAGTCCGGGCCTAGGGCCCCTATAAGTCTAGGGCCCAAGGCCCTGACCGAGGTGGCCAACGCGTTAATCCAGTACTGGGAATGTGGGTTCCTGTTCTGTGGCTGGAGTGATCAGTTACATAAGAACAAGACATGATAATGATTCTTAATTTGTGGGGTAAGAGACAATGGTTAGGATAGCAAATCTACCACACTAATTGCCTCTTGTTCAGCCGTCATGAGAATCCAAAGAAATGAAAACACTGCCCCGAGTGAGGATCGAACTCACGACCTTGAGATTATGAGACTCACGCGCTGCCTACTGCGCCACCGAGGCTTGAAATCCTTCTGACATATCTACATAAAATGATTTTTTTTTCACAGATTTTCCTCCTGATATATTCTTTAGTTTGCATGTACATTGCTTCGAAGATCTTATATCTACTGATCATAATAATCTAGTCAAGCATAGAACAAGTCAGCCGTCAAAATCTACCTCCGGTTGATCTCCCCCGATCTACCCTTGCATAAGCCCATCCCACAATCAAATCAAGAGCCTAAGGCTGGTGCTCTTTTTTCTCTAGTGTGGCACTTGGGTGTAGTTCAGTGGCTTTGTGTCCAGTGACATTCAGAACTACCCAAATGGCGTACACACACCGTTCAGTGAAACATTCATTAGACTTTCATTTGACACTGGTAGTGAGTTCTTTGACTAAACTGTTGTCCAACGCTCAAGGGAAATATTTCTCCTCTGTATAATGCCATCCGTTTGCTTTCTGATTATCTTTCCTTGAACCTTACAAACAATACTCGCCACTGAGACCTGCCTGTAGTTCATAGTCTCTTCCGGGCTTCATTCTTTATAGACAGGTATAATCCTCTTTTCCGTTCTCTTGGCATTTTGCCTCTCTAAAGCAACATCTTGAACAGTTTTTTTCAGAGGTTTGTTTTGGAATGTCTGCACACATCCTCAACACTATGGTAAGATTTCATCAGAGCCATAAGCCTTGTATGGGTGCAGACCATTTAGTAATCTGTTAATCTTTTCTAGATACCTCAGAGTTTCCTAAAATCTCTCCGATCCATCTCATTGGTGTTGGGGCCAAAGTGTCTCCTGCTGTGAAAACGTTTTTGAATTTGTTGTTCAGTTCCTTACATGTCCTAAGATCGTCTCTTATCATTTCTTCCCTCTGATACTCTCAGCCTAATAAGTTTCTCTTTACCTGACAGTTTATTTCTGTTTAGATTATGGAAAGCTATATATCTTTTTCCGATCATGTCCACAAAATTATTTTCAAAGACTCCATGTTCATTCTTCTTTTATCTTACTACACTCGTTCCTTACTCTGTAATTACCGTGCAAATGCCGGATGGCTGCATTGTCACGCATGACATCGTTACTGCACCTGTCTAAACTCTTACTTTTTGGCATCATTTATTAAACTTTTGCTTCCTGTGTGTGTGTGTGTGTGTGTGTGTGTGTGTCTGTCTGTCTGTCTGTCTGTCTGTCTGTCTGTCTGTTTGTCTGTCTGTCTGTCTGTCTGTGTTCATCCCGTCATAAATGTAGTGCTGATGTATTTTCTTCGAATGAGGTTAATGATGTATTTCAAAGCCTCTGTGTTTATGATTTCTATAGAAAAACAATATTGTCATTGGCACCCGTTATTCTATACATATTGTGTGTGTATTTATCGTGAACAATAACTATTTGTGACTATATGTTTCTATATATATATAGAAAGGTGATAAAAACAATCTAAACTCTCTCAGGGTTTTCAGTCGCAAACGCTTGTGAATTTATCCTCTTCAGGTTTGACATGCTGACTCGTGTCTGAAGTATTGCATCTCATTTCAACGCTGGTTTAATTGCCTTTTCCCTTGCCTTAATTTGGCTTTACGTTCGTAGTCCTCCAACCGGATTATCTTGGGCATTTCTCTCGTAGATGTGATGTGACTTTACAAAGCCACTTGCATTTCTGTCCTCTTCACTAACTTTACTTCACGAGCCCAAAACTCTGATCCTCGATGAATGCATCCTGGAGCAAAGCTTCACAGCTTGAGGCAGTATAATCTACACGACGTTAGAGGAAGCGAGATGAACAGTGAATAATTTTGTTAGTATCACTGTTATCGTTGTCATTAATGGTGTTGCAAAGGTTCTATAATCTCCCCCCTCAAAAAAATAAGAATACTTTGTTGCAAGATGGGAACTATAAACAGCCTCCCCTAATCTCTGAATATCCAAAATATATACCTGTTTCCTCCTCAGGCTTCCTGAAGGAGATCCGAACGATTGCCAGGAGCTCTTGACGGGGGCTCTTGAAGGAGGAAATATAGCGTAACGGAGCACACGCTTCCTCGCAGGTCGTGGGGCGTGCCGGATAAGCTGGCGCCGTTTCTCCCGAGCACGTCCAACCAGCATTAGGCTGAAGTGGGTGCGTCGTCTCTTCAAATCCGAGATCTTCAAAACTCTTTCAGTTGCGCGTCGCATCCTCACAATACCGACTACATTTTCTGTTATTGTCGCTGGCAACGCCTTTATGGTAGACTGAGTTAGATTGTCGAGATATACATCAAAGGACATAGAAAAGATGTTCGGTCATGTCGAAGATGATCAGGCCTAGTTAGGAATTACCTTGAAGGTGTGAGGGAGTCTTGAGGTTAAGGAGGAACTAGAGTTTGATGCCCATGTCTGTTTATGTACTACAGAAGGTGCAACTTCTGCTTGACCAAAAGCTAATAAAAAAGAAAGGTTTCCCTAATGTCGTACACAGGAATACATATGGCAGAAGCTATAAAAAATATCAGAAAGTTCTCTCATAGGTGATAGTATATAAAAAAAAAAATTACAAACACGCAAAAGGAACGAACTGGTATACAAAAAGTGAAAATAGTAATCTGTTTACCCGTCTCGTGATTTGAATGAATATGCCACATATAATTTCAAAGTATAGTCCATACTAGTGTGTTCCACAGTCCCTCACAAAACTCTGAGGATAAGAGATAAATAGGTTATGCCAAACCCACTGAGCGAGAAAAAGCAGTAATTTTTTAATCAGTGCCTCCCTTAAGGATGGATGAGCAGTTATCTAGGCTTTAGGTCTGTCAACTGCCAGGATTATCAAGGACGTTAATGTCAAGTTATTAACCGCCAATCGAAATTTATTGAACTCCCTTTTTCAGGTGTACAATGTAATTCTTAGGACCATACACGATATAATCCGGTGTAAGAAGGTCGATCAGGAATCATTATATTCATACTTTCTCTGAAATACATTTCTTTCATCTTATTACTTTTGTAACCTTTATGGGCTGAGTTGAATTCTCGGCACATAATGAGAAGATATCCTTCGTATATACCCGATGCTTCTTCGTTAAAACATTTTAGCGAAGTTACTGTTGAGTATAACTCCGTCTTGTTATCATAGAAAATGTAAATTATAAATGGGTAGTTATTCTAAATAATTTTTCCCATCAAAGACTGTAGGAGAGGAAGTCATTTTACTATCATTATAAATACAAAAGATACAAAGTTATTTAGGTATTCTTTTTGTGTACTCCTTACAACATGAATGACTTTGCTTTACTGATATAATGAAAGATATCAACAAATCCAACCTCTCGCTCTCTTGAACACTGTCTATTTCCTCACCAGATTTTCTCCTCCCTAATACCGAAGTGTCTAAGTCAACTTTCCTTCCTCACTTTCATACCTCGGAACACGAAACTATGCTCAGAATCATTGCAAATCTTTTCTTTGTAGAATCAAGCACGCTTTCATAGAATGATTCAACCTTCCCTCCACTTTTCCAGCCGATCAATCCATACCTAACTCTCCTACAGGCAAAGCCATTCCATCTGACATTTCAGTTTCCTCAAACTCCTTTTTGAAAGATCCTCTTCTGGTCCTGTTTCCCCCATTTCCATCGACTGAAGCTGTGCCCTTTCCCATATGTTTGTCAAGGAAGGTCTCTCTCTCTGCTGTAGGTGGACGAGGCGTATGGAGCGGACCGCGTACTTCCTCGTGTCCTAAAGGAGCGTGCCTTTGAGTTAGCTCTTCCGATCCTTACTCGTCGAATTCGTCTCCTACAAAATCAAAGTCTTTTTCTCTTCCTGGAAGTGTTTCTTTGGATCAGCCAAACCCTAGGGAAAGAGACCATTTCAATTCCTTTGATTACTTTTCCCATTTGTCTTTATCTTGCCGTCCTCAAAGTCTTCAAAAATTCTCCTCCTTAATCCTCGCTTGATTTAGATAGAATCTAGTTCCCTTCTTTCAGATCACCAGCACGGCTTTGGGCGTGGAAGGTGGTCTGCTTCTGATCTCTTTTATGTAACCCATCTTTGGCCCTCCTCTCGTTTTAGGGATTTTAGGCGAATCTTTCCGTGTGACACTCGACATCTCTTAAAGCGTTTGACCGGGTGCGTCAGAAGTCTATGCTCACTGAACCTCCATCATTTTAGCTGTCTTCTCACTGTTCTCTAATGCATACTTTCCTTTCTGAGGATTTCTCACTGTATTGCTCTTCTTAAATGTAATTTTGACATCAAATTCCTTAAGCAGCCGGGGCGGTCTTAGATAGTTGTTGTGATCCGGTAGTACTAAAAGGTTTTCAGTGCAATACGGTCCCTTGGCTCTTGAGTTGAAAGACATTTCTCTTGTGCTATACAAAGATTTTGTCATTTGTATATCGCAAGAAAAGCACAAGTAAGATTTCACTATTTATCACTTAATGTTCACCTGATTATCGCCAAGTGCGTGATGAGTAAACCGTGGTTTAAACTCTATAAAATTTCCTGTTTAACTGCAACTCTGACTATGTAGATGTACCTCACTTGTGTACTTGTCCAAGTTGTGGAAATACCCAGCCCTGCCATGATCTTAAGCTCTTTTAGGACTGGTTAACTAGATTCTTCCATGACCTCTCAGTTCTGTAATATCTCTAATACCTTTACTGTGTATTTTCAGGCGATTGGTTACATAGACCAAATAAAAAGTGCATTATTATTATTATTATTATTATTATTATTATTATTATTATTATTATTATCATTATTATTATTGTTGTTTTCATTGCTGTATCGTTATCAATATTATTTTGTTGTTATTATTATCATTATTATTATTATTATTATTATAAATATTATTATCATTATTATTATTATTATTATTATTATTATTATTATAAATATTATTATCATCATTATTATTATTATTATTATTATTATTATTATCATTATTATTAACATTGGTATGCCTAATGACGCGTGTAAAGATGCACATCACGTCGGACACGCATCCTCAGAGTAGTAGATTGGCCATGAGCCACTCGTATCACATTTCTCTTACCAGGAAAAGATATTTCCCTCCGTCTGTCTGCAGGAATGTGCATGACTCTCACTAAACAAAAAACACTCAAAAAGAATGTCATATATGAATAGCAGAACACTTCGAAAGGACCTTAATGGGAAAACTGAGAGCTTTAACACAAACAATACCTTGCATTAGGAGAGCACGACAGCATCCCCTTAAAGGAGTCTGACGTCTGTAGGGAGTGGTTCTTGCCTCACCCTGTGCCTCCCTCACCTCCTCAAGATAACTCGTCTTCTTAACGTAGACACGGGAGTGGCGGGTTTGCATCTGGTTCTCCCCAAAGGCTAATGTGTTTAAAACAAGTTTCTCGATGTTTGTGGTTGGGTTTTCTATGTTGTCTTGAGGCCCAAAACAATTTCTGTAGGAACTGAAATATTGCCGAGTCCTTGAATACGAGGCAATACTTTATCTTGTATGGGCTTTTACGAATTGTTTTGCATTCCCAGATGTTAGCAGCTTACCGTTCTACTCTGGAAGGTACAGTCGAGTGACCCAGAAATCAGAAAAGACGTTTGTGTATAGACAAAAAGATTCATTATTTCTCTGCTTTGTAGATCCATGATATTTGTCACAGGTGTGAGCTGTGTCTGTGCAGATTTCGTATTCTTAAAGGATACGTAACAATTGTGTATTAATCAAGTTTATTTGACGCTCAAAATTTGAGAGTGTATGTACTTTGTGTACAGTCGTTCTGTCTAAACTTCAGCTCTTGCCAGCATTGTACGAGAGACAGAGAAAGGGGAACATTTATGACGTCCCTGAGTTCTAGAACGGCTATAGGTCCGTGAGCAGAGACTTTATCTTGAGCTTCCCCGGATAAAAGAGACGCCCGGATTTAACACCCTGAGCACGGCTCTTTAGCACGATATTTGCTAACCCATGGCTATGATAGCCCGACCTTTAGGGGTTAGGTAAGGAAAAGAAAGAAGTTGAAGCCAATTGAATCCAAAGATCGTATCATCGTGCTCAAGGCTGCCATTCTATTGTGGCTGTTGTACTTGCTCTATTTATGGGAAACCTCAGTCCCAGAGAATAATTTCCCGACTCAGATGTGGCTGTATAAATTACATTTCTCTTAATATCGCTGTATACGTCATGGGGAGGGGGAGTGATTTCCTGTTTCGTCACCTCAGAACTGACGTTGACCCTGTTATGATGTGACCCTGTTTCATGATCTTAGACTATCGTTCACCCTTCATGATGTGACGAGGGAGATGTGGTTCCCATCATGATGCAACGCTTGGCCACCCAAATTTAGGACTGTTTTCCGAAATTCCCCATTGTAGATGGTCGTTGATTTTTAAGTCATGTGGCGGTAAAAGGAGAATGTGATATCGATTCATAATTTTTTTCTATCGATCACTGCAGTCTAGGTCTGGATGGAGGTAACTTGAGAGAAACTCTTCTTTCAGACTAGGAAGGACTTTATACAAGAACCATATGAATACTTTTACGCTGTGTGCCTCATTTCCAACAGATTTATACGTTTTCCTTCTCTTGGCAGATATGAAATACTTTCATTTTCACCATAATCATCTTTATTGGATGGAACACGTCTATAATGACTTAAATTATGATCTCCCTCTCTGGCATTATCATGTTTTGGCACGCCATCTGTTCATGTTCCGATAACTCAAAGGCTCCTTCACTGATTCCTTCCGTCTTTTTTATGGTCTATCCCGTTTCCCTTGCTCCCACTACTGGGGGCACATGTATGTTCTGTTTATCAGTCTCTCTTCGCTCATACTCTCCAGATGTCCAAACCACATAAGCATTCCGGGTTCAGCACTGTTATTTTACTCTTTAGCTCACCTGCCTCTTACGTTATCATTCTTCACACGATTAACCCTCCTCACAACACGTCTTCCCTTCAAGTATCTCATCTTCAACATATACAACGACTTCCGTTCTCTTTTGCATTTTAGGTCAACATCTCCTACTCCTGCAGGTCCGCTGGGACAACAGGGTTAATAGACATACCCATATTTGTCCTGTGGGGGACATTTACTCCCACAGCCATTGTTCCATCCTCTGCCATGTCCACTCCCAGGTACCTTAAGCACTCCACTTCATAAGGGTTGCCTCCATACAGACTCACACTCAAAGCAACGTGTGTCTCACCCCATGTTAAACCTCATTACATTATTTCTGTTCACATAGATTTTGGCTTTCTTCTTTTCTCGCTCTCCCAAACTGACACCAGCTTCGGCAGTTTTCCTACTCGAGCCTGCAGATCACAACTACAGTCATCCCATACAAGATAGTACTCTACACAAGGAGAATTGAATCGTCATAATAACTTGACCAGAGAAGAACCGTCTCTGTCTGAAGAACAGCCACAGATTTTAGATGCAGCGTCTGTTAATTCTGTCCCATGGTGTTTCCAAGATAGACGTGGTGGCATGGATACCTCAGTGATTACTGTTGTACTCAGTGGTGGAACCATGAGAAGTGATTACTGTTGTACTCAGTGGTGGAACCATGAGAAGTGATTACTGACGCACTCAGTAGTGGAGCCATGGAAAGTGATTAGTGTTGTACTCAGTGGTGAAGCCATGAGAAGAAGGTGGTGGATGGGACGAGAGATTCCAGTTTTCCTGATGCTATCCGGTGGCTGGAAATCAAAGACACTTCTGGTGCAGAACATTGTGATTTATTTACAATGCTGCGGGCATATATATGTATCTGTATATAGAAAATATTTACAACTCTGTGTTCTTCAGTAGTTTCACACATATAAAATCTTGATATAAAAGCAAAATACAAACATCCATAACAAAAAGAACCCTTTGTACTCGGAGAAAAGGTTCTTAAACAGGTACAAAGTACTATTCAAAGAAAATCACATCACAAGTAGGTTTTTGCCTGTCAAAAGGTAAGGAAGTTCTCAGGGTGTATAAGAAAAAAAAAAGAAATTGAATATTTTTCATCATAACTCTGAACCAGAGTGAATAATCTTAGCACCTGCACAGTGATTTGGCACAATTTCCTTTATGGACGGTAATTCACCTGACTCGTACTAAAAGTATTTGAAATGAATCAAGAAGATTCACATCTGAAACTGATTCTTGATGAACGAATGTCATTTTGTCATCAGTTTCGTTGCATGGACTTTAAATGGTAACCATACAGAATATATATATGTATATTATATATATATATATATATATATATATATATATATATATATATATATATATATATATATTTGATAAGGATGGTGATTGCACAAAGTGGACGGAACTGTCGTTAAGTACCTATATGAAGTGGAGTATCAGTATACTAAGTCTCTAAATCTAGTACCTGGACTGACTGAGAATGATGCATCTTTAATTGCACAGTTTGCGGGACAATGCCTCATATCTCGTTACTGTATGTTTGATTGGACGTTAAGTGGCAATTTCAGTGACAAAAGTAACTGTGGACTTCCGTAGCATCCCCTGGGCCTTTGCTGTGGGGACATTGTGCTTTGATAATGGAAGAAATTTCACCGGGAAGAGATCCCCCGTCGGTATTCAAATATGCCAGACCAGGAGGACTGTGAAAGAGACAAAACATTCTACTGCCATGAATCAGGATCGCCTTTCAGTATATGGGTTAGGAAATGTTTGGCAAAGTGGTTATGTTAGGAAATGTTTGGCAAGGTGGTAATCACACCACAGACCCAGAACTGGATTATGCCTTTCATGCCTGGTCAACACAGTTCAAGATGTACAAAGATCTGACTGAGAGAGGAACTTATTTAAGATGGTACGTACCTGCCCTCTGAAACCTAGGGTGCAATGAGAGGGGATAGAGTTACAGATATGTCCACCACGGAGTACAGCAGAGAGAGAGAGAGAGAGGGGGAGGGAGGGAGGGAGGGAGGGAGGGATGTGACCTGATTTAGGACCTTCAGGTTTTATCTAATCGGTTGCCAGATGTCCACAACGAGTTGCATTACCAGTAGCAACCACAAAAAGGAGGCCACAACACGAAGGTGTGCAAGACGTTTCTAAGAAAGAACTGCTTCAGTGTAAGGGTATGGTTGGATTGGACTCTGCAGAGAAAAATGCGAATCCCAGCAGTTTACAGTGTATTTGATAAGCTACTTGGTGTTAAAATGACGTGAAACTAATAGGGCTATACCCCCGCCCCGAGTTCACACTTTCCTATAAAATTTCCATGGCAGTATCGTCCCCTCCTTTACCGCATGATGTATTTTTTTTCTCTCTCTTTCTCTCATCTTTTTTCCTGCCGGCTGTTGAGCAAGAGGGAGAGGTGGGTGAGAAGGTACCCTCTGCTTTGCTGCCCCCGTTTCAGCCACTATTTCTACACCATCAAAACAGATAACTTCATTATTGACAATCATTTCTCCTGTCATATGTCCTTCCCGTGTACTTTCATGTATCCATACATCACAATTAGGCTAGGAACTCCTTCATTTAATCTTGACCTCTCTATACTGAAATTCTCTCTATTCATAAAAAGTATTCGATGCGCATCTGCAGTTCAGTGCGAGAAAAAGAAGAAAAAAGATCCTCCCCACAAAATAACCTGATATTACAGGATGCCCACATATGATTTTATAATCTAAATATATAACTGACGTTCAGGCAACAACATAGAATTTAGAATGACTCAGAAAAATTCTTATTCCTTGCTGCCACTAGAGATCACTTCATAAAACATATTCAACTGAAGATTTCGCATCAAACCAAGCAACATTTCTTTTTCACAACCGTATGTTATCACTATAAATAAGCCATAATGTAAAATGCTGGATGAATCTGAAATCAACGTGACTTCGTCTTGATAGAGAGTGTGATAATGACGGAGACTTTCTCAGCAACATAAGGAAAGTCTGAAAAAACATGATCTTTCTTAAGAACATAGAGAAAGTCCGAAATAGACATGACCATTCTCATCAACAACAACATCAAGTCACTGAATGTCATTGTCACTAATTATTCCATCAGGCATCTTATATGCCCTGACACTAACCTTTCAACAAGTGTCACACATAGTTTTTTTTTTTTTAAGGAAACATGAACCTGAGTTGGTCTGAATGCAGTAATGGAGTACTGCAACGTTTATATGCGCCTTAGAAATAACAAGACACCGGTTCGAACCCCTCACTTGGGCATGTCACAAGGCACGAGAAGCGTCGACTTACAAGTAGCAATTTTCGTGTGTACTTTACGGATGACCAGGAGCCATTGGAGCATTTTAAGTCTTCGTCTTCAATACTGTGACTCGTAGCTGATACTTGCATCATTTCTAACAAGAGGTACAGGAGACACTGCCGTTGCTAGACGTCGAACTTAACTGTGAGTGAGACAGGGTGACTACACCATGCTCAGAATCATTGCCTGACGAGGACCTCCTGAGATTATCTTTCGTTGAGGTGACGTGGAATGAGGAGGAGGTGGAGGGAAGTCTCACGGATATCGTCGACAGATTCGAGACAACGGACGAAACCGAGAGTTTCCCACTGACTCGGGAGGCCATTCTGCCAAGATTCACATCCCCGCAGAGAATGAACGATTTTATTTTCAGGAATGCCGATTTGAGCCGCTTCCCCGCCTTGGACAGCTTCGGGAACCTCTCACAGATCTGTCTGCGTTTGCTCCTGTTTGCCATGAAGATTACGAAGATGAAAAATCCCTGAAGGTTGTTCAAGACATCGGTCGGGATCCTGAGGAAGAGAAATGAAGCGTCATGAAGCATGTATCAGAAGCGAAAAGTAATGTTGAAGGCATTTGTCATTTACTAATACATCTCTATATACAGATTAGTTATTTGGGGGCACTTTTGGAACGAAATGAGTGCCTCACTTTACACTTAGTTGGTTGTAGGTGATAAGAAAAAAAAAATGTTGTTATCCTAAGTGAAAAGAAAAAAAATGTTGTTATCCGACTTCCATTTATCGGATTCTTCCAACTACCGGATGGGTCAGATCAAAGGCCATCTTCGCCATGACCTCGACACCACTGGCGAGAAAACCACTGGCAAGACGCCACTTTATAGGACAAAGGCTATTTTCTTTACTTTTCTTGACTCCAGCGATGTAGACGGTCTATCTCTTTCGTTTCTTATTAAGAGATGAGGACTTTTAGTTTACCTTATTTTCCCCTAAAGATCACCGGGTCTTTTGGATCTCAACTTCGATGGTCATGTCCACTGTCCCGATGTCCTCTGAGCAAAACCACAGCCCATTTTCAGATCCAGGTTGAATTCTGGAAGACGTTTACATTATATATATGTCATGGATAAGTACCGTGAGTCCCTCTGAGTGCATTCCAAAGAGGATCAGCGACTAATGTTCGAAGACCCTAAGATGCTGATTCACTGAATTCTCTCTCTGCCTATCTCCAAGCCTTCCTCTTTCCCCTCAGGACCTAAAAAAAACATTATTATTATCATTAGCTATTTTCATCTACTTGTACTCAAAACGGTCTTCTTAAACAAGCAATTCAACATACACCTGTCAAACGACTTTCTCACACTGCTCATCTTCCCTCTTTTTGTGCTTCTTATACTGATTGTTCGGCTCCACTACTCTCTTTCCTTACTTTTCTGTAACTGGATAAAAAAAAATGGTAACTTGTCACTCAAGAGGTGAAACCAGTATACCCAAAAATGCAGGCTTCTTACACACATGATTATAGTTTTGTTTGAAAAATCTACTTAAAAAAACAATACACAGAAGGGAATGAAATTATTATCAACACAAGAGCAATAATAGGTGTCCAATAAGCTATTTTTTTTCTTTCTTTTTGCAAATGATAAACTGCATGAGAGAAACCACAAGACCAACTAGCACTTCTATAACACCAAACCACCTCCGCTTGGACCTAGGGTCTGTGACTAGGCTTGCGAGACGGATGTGTGTGTGTGTGTGTGTATTTAGACGGGGTGGGGTTCCTCAGGCATGCCACAAATTTACTAACCAGATTTCAGATGGACCGATCTTCCAGGACAGTACTTCAGTAACCCAACAGCTCGCCATGAGCGCCAGCAGGAGGAACTGTTGTTTGAACCTGTGGGTGATAAAGCCTTATTGAAACAGCAGCAACAGTGCAAGTTAGTTGCCGGAGGGAAACACTGCGATTATAAGCACGAAAAAAAGATAGCTTATCAGTTGCTGATAGGCAGACTCGATGATTATAAGAACACATAAAAAAAATATCTTAATACTATACTAACGAATTTCGTATCTGAAATTCAATGTCCTAATGCCTCAGGAAATCTTTTAACGCGAGAAACGGACTGCGGACATAAACAAGAGCACATGATGTTGGAATGGTCATAATTGCTTGCGCTAAAATTTTGAAAATTCAAAGGAAAAATGTCGAAATCCAAGAATTTTTGAGTACTTAAAGGTATAAAAGTATGGTTTACACTGACTATGAAAATCCCTTTAGTGTATTATCGTCATGAAAGCCTAGTCCTAGAATTAAAACCAGATTGTGAGGCCTCTTCGTGTCAGATTTTCTAAGTGAAAACAACTAGAAATGTAACTATCTGACCCGACACCTCTCTGAATGAAGAAATGAAAACTTACTCTGAGATATAGTCCCGTTTGCGGTGTTTTTGCTCAACAGGCATCCTCTGTGCTTGGTTACAGCCCTCGCGGGGCTGTCCGCCTGCAATGTTTCTCAAAATTGTTGAGTTGTTCTCAATTTTCCTATAGTTCCAGATAGTGTGGACGTTGAAGATGATGTTGCAGGTGAAGAGAAATGCAATGGGTCCATAGAAGTAGATGAACATCTCGATATCATCTGAAATAAGAATTAATGTTAATAAACACTATACATCACAAATGATACGCTTCGCCATTTGCAAAGACAGAAATTATTTATTACTCTCAGTGTTTAACAGATAAACAGACATTTTTTATAACCATTTGGCTGCGATTAACAACGATAACAGCAACAAAAAAAGATCCTGTCACATATATTCGCAAAATCTCCCACAAAAATTATCGATAACTATGGTAAAGCATATATATATATATATATATATATATATATATATATATATATATATATATATATATATATATATATATTTCCTTTACCATGAAAACATTGTGCACTTACGTTGAAACCAACATTTGCTTATACCTATGTAGGGTTTGAGGACTCCTGGCATATCATCGGGTGCTACGAACTGCATGATGATTGTAATGACACTGCAACATAAGAAGGTTAGGTGCAATTAATATGATATTGTCGGTATATAGAAACAACACAGTCAGGAGAAGTTAGTACAGTGTAATCATCGTTATCATATTCAGCACAAATGCATAAAAACACATTTAGCTCTCACTATAGTACAACTATCACAACATAGTATGGAGATATAACACAGCAGTAATTAGCATACTCAGCATGGCGCTGGTATATAAAAACACAGATTAAAACTAACATGATACAAGGTGATACTCGAGAAGAATAATACCAACCCGATTAATAACGGGCCCCCAAAGGCATAGAGGAGGTAGACCCAAGCTGGAATGGCGGTGGGAGAACGGTATCTGATCAGGCTCCTGCGGAAGGCAAAAACAAACATACAGTCCAAGTGATTCCAACCACTCGACATGGTTTATGTAAAAGAGGCGTTGGCTGGTCTTACCAACAAGTAAAAAATATCTGTCCAACATGGGATATCTGACGGCTCAAGGAAGTTCTCTTTAATAAAAAACACTTTGGTTGCAGTGTAGCTCTACAGTGATTCTCTCATACACTGAATAACCAACATTTACTTCGAATATTATTATCACAAAAATCATAACCAAATGTGTACTTAGATTAATATGTCTATGGTACCAGAAGACATTTCTGTCAACCAGGACAGAAGCTGGTTACATAGCACTAGATACAGTGAATTATTCCCATAATAGCCCGGTCTTTCTCCTTCCCGTAGTACTCAAAAAGTCATTATTGATTCTTAGAGCTAGGCTTTTCGAGGCTCTTTTTAGCATACACTCAAAAAAGTCACTTTTGCTCCCAAGAAGCTAGGCTGTTCGAGGCTCTTTTTGGCATATACTCAAAAAGTCACTTTTACTCCCGAGAAGCTAAGCTGTTCGAGGCCCCTTTTGGCATAAAGTCAGTTGTAATAATGCTTGTGAGCTTTCCATCGTGATGATAGTAATTACTCATAAAGACGCTCATAAATGGCCCCTTCTGAAAATTTGCTCCCTTTAGTGGAAATTCCCAAAAGAAAAAGATACCCCAAAATCGTCCCTCAGTCTGTTACGTTTAACAAAATAAAGAAAAAAAGCAACTCACGACCAGGGTTATATAAGAGAAAAATTTTCAGTGGAATCACCTACCTGATCTTTCTCCAGACTTCAAAGCATAAGACACTGAGCCAGAAGAAGGTGGCGAGGAAGCCAAACTGCATGATTAGACCTAGAGAGACAGAAAAAAAAAATAGAATTTATACAAGATTTTGAAATGATGTATTTCAAACAGATCGATTGCCATGTTTCATTGATCATTATTGTAATTTTTCATTGCGGTTTGCTGATGACTAACTGCCCTTTCCATTCTCGGTAATAAGTGGTGGAGGGGCGTCGAGAGTTCAGCAGTGTATTACCACACTGCCGCGTGAGCTGTCGGTGTTGGTCGGAGAGGATGGACAGGTTCAGCAAGATGAGTAATCTCTACCGTGATTTGAGTGTTCTATTTTTGTGCAGTTTTCAGCTTTGGTATATTTGGTTTTGATAGGGTGGAAAACCAGGCAGGTGAGGCACAGCTTAGTGTGGGAGCGGATGAATTGTTGATAGATGTTGAGGGATTCCTTTTCTTGTTCTTATCTGGTGCTAGTGAGTGTTATGAGGGCATTTAGTTTGTTGCTTAATTGTTAATGTTTTTAGCGAGGGGAGTGAATGATATGTGATGCCAAGAATGGTAGATAGATAGATAGAGAGAGGGAAAAATAACATTATTTCACATTACTCAACCACATGTATTTCCTAATCATCTTACTTGCAAGTTATGTTTAAGTCAAAGTGGGAAAAAATGCTACTTCGGTTCCTATTTTTCGTAGTATATAAACAGCATACACTATAGAAATGATTCGACATTTGCTATTATTTGAGAGTAACTGATAGACTTTGGACCCCATAAGTACTCCAGATACAGACGTACATAAAAGAAAATTTTCAGTCACGTCATTAAAATCGTTTGATATCATTTTTGTTATCCTTAAATAAAGGCACGCCCTTAAAGTACCGGTACTTCCCGTCAAATTGCTCTTAACTAAAGAAATAAATCAACAGTCTTAGTCAGGCGAATGCTTCGTTTTGAATATTGTTTATCTTCTTAAACAGAAATGCATTGTCTTATGCAGGAACTTACCCATTGCAATACAGGTGGATTGATTCGCCACTTTAGTGAACAGGATTTGGATGCAGGCTGAAGTGTAGGCAACCATGAGTGAAAGGACGTGACAGAGCTGGTACCAGCCGCCGTTCTGCAGCAACGCTGGCACTACGCAGTAACACGACACCGTCAGGGACAGGAAGAAAAGGGAGATGGCGTGACAGATCGGGAAGACTATGTCACGAGCTTCGTCCCAGGTTGACAGCATTGACAGGCACGCTAGCCCGCTGAAGTTCCTTTTGTCTTTGTTATCGAAAAATATCTCAACGCAGTAGTCAGTAGGAGGGAAAGTTATGTCACTGTACTGTAGATACCCGTATCCATCGATGGAGATACCTCCTGCATCTTGTATATATGAGAATGGCTTGCATAGTGGATACCCCGTCACCGTCTTGTACTTAGGAGGTGTGGTCGAGAAGGGTGGTTCAAAGGTTGAATCAGCAGAGGCAACACATTTATATTGAGAGGTATCCATTACTTCTCCCAAGTCACAGCATTTGCGAACACATATGCTGTCATTACATATCTTATGGTGAC